>JACEEZ010001090.1:230495-240495 GCA_016584305.1 Chionoecetes opilio | reverse complement strand
TTTTATGTAAGCAACCACATATATCCCCTTGGGAAAATCTTAAGAACATGGGCTCCACGCTAAGCTGACCCAAATGTTGGCTCTACGTATTATACTTACTGTCCTTAACACATCTGTCTAGATTTTAATGAGTGCCGATCCTTACTTTGCCTACATGGCCGATATTAAATTTCAGGTTCTTGAGAAAAACTAAGTCCAGCGAGATGCGCAATGGACGACGAGTTTGAGAAAGTAGTGCGTATCTAAGTAGTAGGTATAACCTAAGGGGGGTAAAGGGGGGTCGGAGCCCCCCCGTTAGGTTAGAGTAGGTTAGGTCAGGTCAGGTTAGGTTAGGGCAGGTTTGATTAGGTTAGGTTAGGGCAGGTTAGGTTAGGTTAGGTTAGGGCAGGTTAGGTTAGGTTAGTGCACAGCACGAGGGGCTCGAGGAGGGGTGCTAGGTTAGGTCTGTAGAGTTTTGTTATCTTTAGAATAAAGGCTCAACCTCCTATCTTCTTCTTATTCTTCTTCTTATTATTATTATATCCAACAAGCTTGGGGGCATGGTGGAAACCGGGGTTTATGGGTTGGGGAGCACACACAAGGGAAATATGGCCCCCCCCAAAAAAATAAACCCTAAACTAGGGAAACTTCCCTAGTTCATAGACTTTATCGGAGTCATATTTCCCTTATATGTGTGCTCCCCCACCCAAAAACAGCACTCATAAGGGAAATATGGCCCCCCACCAACAATCCCTAAACTATGGAAATTTTCCTAGTTCATAGACTATTGGGGCCATATTTCCCCGATAAAGTCTATGAACTAGGGAGATTTCCCTAGTTTAGGGATTTTTTGTGGGGTGCCATATTTCCCTTATGTCTGTGCTCCCCCACCCAAAATTCCCGGTTTCCCACCATGTCCCCAAGCTTGTTGGCTATAAGAAGAAGAAGAAGATAGGGGCCTTTGTTCTTAAGATTTACCCCACCTTGTAATGTTAACACCCTCATCCACTAACGTACCCGACTCTACATATCCAAAACTCAGACACCTCATATTAACCCATGCCTATACATCCACCTTCCACTATGCACAGACAATCCACTCAATAAAAATAGCTTACCACCCCTGTCCACCTCCACTTCACACTGAAATCTTAATCCACTATCATCTAACAATCAAACATGTATTTTTATCAAGCAGCAATTTCAATTAACAAGTCGAGAATCGGAAACTGTGGTGGATATTCTGATTCACGACCTCAGAAAACGGAAAAAATGGTCTGAAATGGTTAATTCTGTCTGTATTTACCTTGACCGAGAAGTCGCCACTCCGTCACTCTTGCTGGTCTCCCTGTCACTCCTTTCCCTCACTCCCGTCACTCATCTGTCTATTTCTTATTCAGAGTCACTCACTCGCGTCACCGATCACACTAAGCCATATTTATCACTGTTTAGGTCAATCGCAGGTGCTTTGCTTTGTGTATTGCCGCTACAATGGTCGGTAGTGTACTTGGGTCGGTATCGTCACACGCTCTGGCAGGCGTCGGCAGCTCTGAGCCTAAAGATCCACTCAAGGCTTCGAACTCACTTCTCGGAGCTTCAAACGCCTGAACTTACGTCGATTCGAAGCTACTCTTGCATCTAAGAAATATACATGTGCAGGAATCTTCAGTCTTCTGTTAAGATCACTAATTTAGTTTTATTAAATTGCAGTTATGATATATTATAGCAATTTTCCATCATAAAAGCGAAATACTGTAATAGTTGTGAGTTATCGAAATACTTGTGATAAAAGAACACTTAAACTCTTGACTTCATGGCAAACTGCAGTAAATGTTGATCTTCATATTTGGTAACAACATTATTACGAAAGTGAATTGAGATTTCATTTAAACATCACGTTGCATGTTTTACCAATGCCTTACCTTTCTCTGGGCACTTGAGGCTGAACAAATATAAAGTCCTGCGACGGCACGCGCTGAGGAGGCGGCACACTCGCCAAATGCTCCACTTAATATCCAGCTTGAGGCGTTTTTCTTGGTCATATGAATATAAGATAATATTCATATAACCCATAACTATAACTTACATATATTGTATAACTTAATATGAATATAACTCATATATATGTAATATGAATTTGTGTGTAGTACTAGCATTCTGCAACCCTATGCTTATTTGGGCGAAATATAGATATTATTATCAGTATCTTGATCATTATTGCTGTCTTTATTAATATACATTATCATTATAATTTATTATCACAGTAGCAGAGATTAATCTTCTCACATGTGGGTTTCAGGATGGTCATTGCTGTTCATAAAGTAGCTGGTGTTGAAATGTGTGTGTGTACCATGCATCTAACATTCAAAATCTATCATCACAAAACATTTTTATCGTGGGAGAAACACTGGATAGACAACATTGCTGGGGAATCGTTGTAGGGGCTCCAGTGAAATCTTTCCTTTTTCACATCAAAAGCCAGGCTCTTCTTCCCAGGTGTGTGAATGACGAATGACAAATCACACTGGCAGCACGATCGGAAGAGGCTGGGAAGGGATTGACGTCTCTCTTTGTCAAGATATAGTGATTCGTCGAATTCTGTAACGTCAGGTAGTAGAGCAGCAGTACCTTCCTTTCACACCGAGCCATGCGAATCTAGTTCCGCCTGTTCATGTTCCTCCCGTCAGTATTGTGTATCTGCTCCTGCCTTCAGTATATTCAGTCCGAGTGGCTTTGACACCGTGTTTATGACTCTCTCTCTCTCTTGATATGTCTCAGGAAGTCTAGACGTCGCTACCTCACCATGGCCGCCATTATGCGCTGGCCCCGGGAGCCGAGCCAGCGCCGCTGCTGTCTCCACCTGTGTCGCCCCACACTACGCTTCATCACGCCCGACAGGCCCCTTCCTCTGTCAAGCGTCCCGTGTCCAACTCCTCGGACGGTATCTGTGAGCCTTCCTACCCTGCTGCCAAGTCCTCTAAGCGAAAGCTGTCTTCTGGTCCTCGGCTGAGCGCACCCGCCCCTGCACAGCTCTTAACTCCCTCCCGTGAGGCCCCGTCGGTACGCACACCTCCGCCCCCGGCGTTCGTGCCCAGGTGTGACTACATCAAACTTCTGTTTCGGGACAACCCATCTGTGGACATCAAGCTTTGCTGGTTGTCTGAGGTCAACGGGGCCTTTCATCTCGATCGTGACCAGGCTGAGGTCTAGATGGCTGCCATAACATCCCGCTTCGATTAGATCTCACGCAACCGCCCGGACATTGTTGACAGCATGACAAAAGGGGAGTTCTTATCCCTTCCTCTCGAGATCTAAGACTCGCCGGACAGGCCTCGTAAGTTTCCTACGTACCTCCTTACACGTTACCTTGTCTGCAGTGATCCAGCCTTGGCCAAGGAGCTGCCAGGCATCTACTCGGCTCGCCGCTTCTACCAGAAAGTCTCGGCTATTGACCGTTTGGTCGTTACTTGGAGCCTTCCTCAGCCACCTCCCCCGAGTGTCGCCTTTACCTTCCTTCCCAGCCTGCTATCCTGTGAGTTTCGCAGGATGAAGGATGAGCAGCCGTAGTGCTTTCGATTCTGGGGCTTCGGTCACATCTCTCGGTATTGTTCCGCGGTGGAGCGGTGTGCGTGGTGCTCCGGCCCACACGACTCAAGGCCGGTTCCCACTAGCCCGCTTTTGCGGCCGACGTTGCCGTACACAGCCCAACAATGACGTTACAATGACGTCACAAAAAAGTCGACCACACCACCGTACAGCTGTACGGCTGCCGTACAAAGTTAAAATCAAGTCATCTCTCCCGCTCGGCGATGTCCGCTCGAGCGGAGGTGCAAACTCTGCCCGGTTACCACTACAACCACTAAAACGGTGATGATGGTGACGTCATTGTTGGGCGGTGAACGGAAACGGCGGCCGTAGAAGCGGGCTAGTGGGAACCGGCCTTAACGTTCGTGCCCTCACCGTGTCCACTCCCCGGTGGCCGGGGAGGTGCAGAGGCGGCGCCTTCCCGTCGAATCACTCCTGGGATAAACCTCCGGAGGGTTCTTCGAGTGGGCTACTGGAACGTTCTAAGCCTCTTAGATGATCATCGACTACCTCTCCTATCGAGCCAGCTCAGTAGGCTGAGGGTGGATATAGTGGGACTCTCTGAGACTAGGAAACCTGGCAGTGGCGAAACTAGCAGTGGGGGTATACCTACTACTGGTCCGGCATGAGCAATGGTCACCGTGTTCGGGGAGTAACTATAGGCATCTCCAGCAAACTGCAGCAATCTGTTGTTGAGGTTACTCCGGTTGATGAGCGTTTAATGCGGGTGAGGATGAAACACACTCTAGGTTTCATTTCTCTTCTTGCAGTGTACGCTCCTACCGAGGTGTGTGAAACTGAAGAGAAGGAGATGTCCTACGCCAAACTCGACTCTGTATTAGACCAGTGTCCTCCTCGGGACCCACTCGTTGTCTTGAGCGACTTCAATGCTACTACTGGCACTGTGAGAGATGGCTATGAGTTATGTGTTGGTCCCCATGGCTCCGGTACCATAAACATTAACAGTTCTCACCTTCTGGATTTTGCGAGGTCCAGATGGTTGAGAATTACAGGTATCAGAGACCAGAGCTGCACCGCTGGACATGGTATAGTAATGCCGGAGGGGTAGCTAAGGAGATCGACCACATTTTCGTTAGTACGCGTTGGAGGATCTTCCAGAGCTTCAGGGTTTACCGGAGTGCTGAGTTCTTTGCAGCTGATCCCAGACTTGTTGTTGCTACACTTAAGCTTCATGTCAAGTTCAGAAGAATCTCAAAAGGTAACCATAGTGTGTTTCATCTTAAAAAGCTGAAGGACTTGACATGTGCCCATGAGTACGCGGTGGCAGTCTCAAATCGGTTTGATGTGCTCGGTGCCCTCGAGGAGCCTGTAAAACTGTGGGATACCTTCAAACGTGAAACTTTCCAGGCTGCCAAGGAGTGTATTGGGGAGCGCCCGAGGTCAAGGCGTGGTTTTGTCTCAACAGAGACGCTGGAGAATATCAAAGAGAGTCTTGCTGCCAGGCTTGCTGGGAACCAGGACCAGCACAGGGCTCTGTCACGCAGGACTAAAACCCTCCTGGGGAGAGACAAGGAGAGGTATGTCAGGAGTCTCGCTCAGGATGTCAGGGGGCATTTAATGGCCTCCGACCCACCTACCGAGCCCTTAAGAAGCTCCGTTTAAAGTCTCCATCTTAAGCGAGTGCTATCCGAGCAGCAGATGGGCGCCTCGTGTCGCACATGGATGGGCAGATGGCTCGTTAGGCTGAATACTTTAGACAGTTGTTCACGGTGGATCCTCCAATTGGGCAGCTTCACACCACTGGATTACGAGCAGTGGATGCCGATTCTCCCATTGACGAAACCTCACCCTCTCTTGACGAGGTAAGAGAGGTTGTAGCAAAGTTGAGAGGTGGAAAGGCAGCTGGTGTTTGTAATATCTGTGCGGAGCTCCTCAAAGCTGGGGGTGAGGCCATGATCCGCGGATTGCATGCTGTTCTGACTGCCGTGTGGCAATCGGGTACAATTCCTTCTGACTGGAAAAGGGGGCTGGTCGTCCCTATCTGGAAAGGGAAAGGGGACCGTCAGGACTACAACAATTACCGCGGTATTTCATTGCTCAGCGTGTCAGGCAAGGTGCCCATCTATTGCAGACACGGATCCGCAGCCATCTGCTGAAGCATCAGAGACCTCAGCAGTCTGGGTTCACGCCTGGTAAGTCAACAACGGACCGTATCCTAGCTCTTCGTGTCCTGGTGGAACGCCGACGTGAGTTTCGACAGGGGATGCTTGCAGCCTATGTTGATCTCAAGAAGGCGTTTGACTCCGTGCATCGTGAGTCACTCTGGGATCTTCTGCGACTCCGCGGGATTCCTGCAAGGACTATTGGTTTGATGACTGGTCTGTACTCTGGGACTGAGAGTGCTGTGAAGTGTTGAGGAGGTGTATCCAGCTTCTTTCCTGTGAATACAGGATTGAGGCAAGGTGCGTCCTTGCCCAATTACTTTTCAACACTTGTATGGACTGGGTATTGGGCAAAGTTGTAGATAAAAAAGATTGTAGAACATCCCTCGGCAACACACCAAGATCACTGAGCTTGTTTTTGCTGATGATGCAGTAATCTTGGCTGAGTCGCTGGAGATCCTGGTGATGGCTCTCGAGTCACTGCATGAAAAGGAAAATCCTTTGAGACTTGAGGTATCCTGGCTCACGACCAAAGTTCAGGTGTTTGGAGGCTTACTAGATGAATCAGTACAGTCTGTTCATGCGTGCGGCGAGGACATTTGAGATCTTGGATAGTTTTACATACCTTGTTGCGCAGTCCATAATGATAGCGGGTCGCTTCAAGAAGTCTCACGGCGGATTAGCATAGCCCACGGTGTTATGGACTCGCTCAGCACGAGTATTTGGCGTTGTCGGTACCCGTGCAGGAGGACAAAGATCCGGATCTTCAAGTCGCTTGAGATCCCTGTCTTACTCTATGGTTGTGAGACATGGACACTAAAGCGACTTAAAGAGGGGAATCGATGCCTTTGGTAATAAGTGTCTTCGCAGAATCATGGTGTATCGCTAGGGTGATTACATGTCAAATCAGCGATTGCACCGTGAGACTGAATCGAGGCCTATTACCTGCATAGGCCGTCAGCGCCAACTTCGGCTATATGGGCATGTGGCACGCTACCATGAAACCGATCTTTCCCATCGGGTTGTATCTATAAGAGACAATCCGCCGTGGAGGAAGCCAAGGGGACGCCCACAAGGCTCGTGGCTGGGGCAAGTTGATGTTTCTTGTCGAGAGCTGCTTGGTATGGGAAAGGAGCCTGCATGGGGACTCGCGCGTGGTGACCCCCGGGAGTGGCGTCGTAGGGTGGGCGAGGCGACGCGCCATCCGGCATATGCCCCCAAGGTTTGATTGATTGATACCGGCTTATGCCCCCAATTATTAATTGATTGAAACAGTTTATTATAGAGGTCACCGAGAACGCCACTCAGAGACGCTAACCAATCTGCTCCCGCCTCCCCTGCTTGTGCTAAAGTGCTGCTTTATAGTCGTATAAGTGATGTACTTCAGTTGCTGATAGCTTTGATTCGGCGGGCGAGAAAAGGTAAACAAACTATATTTCATAGGGCGCCAACACGATCTTCTAAAAAAAATCTCAGAAGCTTCATAATCTGCAGTAGATGCATGTATAACATTTATATTTTGCCAAACATAATATTGTCAATATCTTTAACTTTTCTTATCATTGACATTTGCATAGTATTTGTAAATATCAGTAAACTTTGGTGTCTGACGGCGTCGTGGGTGTCTAACAATTCCAATACGATTTTCGTTAGTCCTCGACCAACTTAAGACTAATCCCCCCCGGAAAATTTGAAAAAAAATGAAATGTCTGTTTAAAGCCATGCTTAGTCATAGGTTAGCCTATGTCTATGTTTAAAAAATCGGCCTTATGTCTCAATCATCCGTCTACTTGTCTCACCACACTGTCCTAGAAGCAATAGCATCCATTATCTTCCTGTGGTTTAACCACCTCATTCATTTCACATAACATTTCAGTCAAAATCACACGCATCATTTCCATTTTCTCCCATTTATACTTCTCACATTCTAGTATCACATGTTCCACTATTTTATCTTCACCCATGTCACACATCTGTCACACACTTGCCGAAGAGAAGGTCGCCACCCAGGGTTCCATCATACAAACAGGGTAAAACAACAGGTCAGGGTAAGGTGTAGAGGGGCTACATAGGGATGGATCGGAGCAATGGCTGGGGCAGATCGGGCGAGGCAGGACCCTGGGAAGGAAGACAAATAAGCGGCTTTCATCTGATATCGGTGGCCAGGTGATCGGCAGAATTTCCTTCCCCTTTGCATTATATTCACACGTTCTTTCGTGATCTTCCTGTCGCGTCTCTTTCTTTCTTTCCTCTGACACTTGAATGAATATCTTATATATTGTGTTCTCGTTTCTATTTTCGCATATTCCTATTGTGTCTTTGTATGTCATCTCTGATGCAGACGTACGTACATACATATTAAAATAACTTTATTTGAGGAATAATATATATATATATCTATCTATAATAATATAAGCGAAAGTGTGTCTGTCTGTCTGTCTGTCTGTCTGTCTGTGTGTGTGTGTGTGTGTGTGTGTGTGTGGTATAGGTTCCGCCCCCCGTGGCGCAATCACCTCATATGGCACATTTTTGGAACCGGGTTGACCAGGGGAATGTCATAAGCCCACTTATGAGATGATTCGATCACCTTTTTTTTTTTTTTTTTTTTTTTAGCAGCCTATTAGCGATAATTGTGAGAAAAAAAAGTGGGTTGCGAGAATTGAGGAAACCTTGATGTAGGGTGATGGGTAATGGGTGAGTGAATGGGTGGGGTGATGGGTAATGGGTGTGGGGTGATGGGTGAGTGAATGGGTGGGGGGTGATGGGTTGGGGGTGATGGGTGATGGATGAGGGAATAGGTGGGGAGTGATGGGTAATGGTAAATATAAGCGAAAGTGTGTCTGTCTGTCTGTCTGTCTGTGTGTGTGTGTGTGTGTGTGTGTGTGTGTGTGTGTGTCTGGTATAGGTTCCGCCCCCTGTGGCGCAATCACCTCATATGAAACATTTTTGGAACCGGGTTGACCAGGGGAAGGTTTTAAGCCCTTTTATGAGATGATCCGATCACTTTTTTTTATTTTTTATAGCAGCCTATTAGCGATAATTGTGAAAAAAAAATGGGTTGCGAGAATTGAGGAAACCTTGATGTAGGGTGATGGGTAATGGGTGAGTGAATGGGTGGGGTGATGGGTAATGGGTGTGGGGTGATGGGTGAGTGAATGGGTGGGGGGTGATGGGTTGGGGTGATGGGTGATGGGTGAGGGAATAGGTGGGGGGTGATGGGTAATGGTAAATATAAGCGAAAGTGTGTCTGTCTGTCTGTGTGTGTGTGTGTGTGTGTGTGTGTGTGTGTGTGTGTGTGTGTGTGTCTGGTATAGGTTCCGCCCCCTGTGGCGCAATCACCTCATATGGCACATTTTTGGAACCGGGTTGACCAGGGGAAGGTTTTAAGCCCAATTATGAGATGATCCGATCACTTTTTTTTTTTTTTTAGCAGCCTATTAGCGATAATTGTGAAAAAAAAGTGGGTTGCGAGAATTGAGGAAACCTTGATGTAGGGTGATGGGTAATGGGTGAGTGAATGGGTGGGGTGATGGGTAATGGGTGTGGGGTGATGGGTGAGTGAATGGGTGTGGGGTGATGGGTTGGGGGTGATGGGTGAGGGAATAGGTGGGGGGTGATGGGTAATGGGTGAGTGAATGGGTGTGTGGTGATGGGTAATGGGTGAGTGAATGGGTGGGGGGTGATGGGAAATGGGTGAGTGAATGGGTGGGGTGTGATGGGTAATGGGTGAGTGAATGGGTGGGGGTAATACATACATTTCTACATCCATGATTTCAGGAAAGTTAGAAAGGGCTATCTGGAGAGTCCATGTTTGGTGGGCCGAAGGCCCACCAAACACAGGTGGTGGGCCGAAGGCCCACCACCAATAGCCCTCCGCAGGAGCTAGCCAAAAAGTCCGCCCGGAGGGCGGCTTTGCGGCTAGTATATATATATATATATATATATATATATATATATATATATATATATATATATATATATATAACTTCTTTGTTTTCTTCGTCGACTTACTTTCCTTTTTCATTTAGTTTTTGTCCTGCTTTTCTCTTATTCGTGTGTGTGTTATTCCCTCGTGTGTTCCTCCTCTGTGATCTCTCGTATTACCTTTGTTTGAATAACCGTAACACATGAATTTAATGCTTTATGGTAATATTGCTTCTTAACATCTGATGAGACGACTGCTAATATTTACTGTTGTTGAAATTCGATACTTATTTTGCTATCGTAACCTAGCACTGACTCGTTGTTTTCGTTTCTTTTTTGGTTCCAAGAGTATTTTCTTAATTTTTTATTCACCTTCCTTCATGCATGTC
>JACEEZ010001090.1:220495-225495 GCA_016584305.1 Chionoecetes opilio | reverse complement strand
GAATGCTTGCACACACAAAGAGAAGCAAGACAACAAATAAAAAGTACGTGTGGCGAGGAAGAAGGAGAAAAAAGAGGGAGGTGAAAGAAGAGGTGGACACAGGTGGTTCTGCAGGTAAGCTCTGGGCAGCCATGCGATTCGGTGGTGAAAGTTATGTACGTGTTGGGAGGAACAAGACTTTACCCCCCACACCCTTCACTCCACTCCACTCCACTCTACTCCACTCCACTCCTTCCTCACTCACCCGTTGTTATATCCCCCATTCCATCTTTTCAGCCTATTTTATCTTTAAACTAACCCATTCCTCCTTCTCACTCATTTTATTTTCACTCACTCATTCATTCCAAGCCATATCAATCTACCTTCTCTCTTCACTCTCATAATTCTATCCCTGCTTCTCACCCTTTTACTGCCTCTCCCGTCCCTCCTCTGCCAAACGCCTGCTTCCTCGGCGTCTTTCACCACCTCTGCCTCTGCCTCCCTCCCTGTCAGCTCACTCTATCTTCCTCTTGCCTCCTGTCCATCCCTATTCACCAACCCTTGTCTTAATCCTTTTTCATCCGTCACTTCCCACTCTCCCTCCCCGTCTCTCCTTAATCCACTAACATTTATATTTTTCTCTCATTCCCTCACTCAATATTGTTTCTCATCATATCTAGTTTTTTTTTTCTCTCTCTCTCTCTCTCTCTCTCTCTCTCTCTCTCTCTCTTTTTATTCAAACAGTTACTGACCATACAAATGAGTTATAAAGTAGTTAAATTAAGGCAGTAAGTGATCTTTCTCTTTTTCTTTCTATCTCTCTCTCTCTTTCTCTCTCTCTATCTTTCTTTCTCTCTTTCAAGTTTCTCTCTGCCCCTTCCTCCCATGCATCACTTCTGGTCTGCCTCTCATTCTTAACCTACTCATGCCTGCTCCACTTTAAATTCATCTAAATATTTCTCCCTCCTCCCTCATCCAACATGTCTTCCTTACATTACCTTCTTCACCTTTCTCTCACTTTACTTACCATCTTTCAGCTTCTATTCCCCCTTTTTAGGCTTGATTCTAGTCTTCTTTGCTTCATAAGCCAGTTATTTTTGAAACTGTCTCCATTTCGCCATTTAGACCTTTTATAATACACGGAGAGGAAATAAGTCAAGCAGAAATGTGCTTGAAATTATAGCGAGTAGTGAATATACTAAGTAAAGAACACTGCAGTTTTCTAAGCTGTGAATGAGCCTTAACTTAACGCATAATATTACAAAGTCACTTGTTTTGACTATTAGTAAAGAAGGCGCAAAAAAAATATACTCAGAAGTTACCGAGCGAGATCAAGATGATAATTATGGAAAATAACCACTACGTCAGTCATTAAAAACAGTGAGTTTAAAGATGCGTTGCAGTGTGTGGAGGGAGGCAAGAACACCACTTATTTGTGCTCGTAATTTGCATGGTGGTGGCAGGGCGGCGGCGGTGGTGGTGGTGGTGGTGTATACTGTATTGTGAGCCAGCCGAGAGGTGCTGAGAGGTGCGGTGATTAGAGGTGGACCGGATATCCTAATCCGCATCCGTTGATATCCACATCGTTTTTAACATCCGCATCTGCATCCATGGATGCAGATGTTATACGGATATCTTGAATAATTAGACACTACATGTCAGGTTGGGAGAGAGAGAGAGAGAGAGAGAGAGAGAGAGAGAGAGAGAGAGAGAGAGAGAGAGAGAGAGAGAGAGAGAGAGAGAGAGAGAGAGAGAGAGAAAGGAGATAGGGACGGAGAAAAAGAGAAAGAAAAAATATGTGGAAATGGTGCAAGAAACAAAAGGTATAAAATATAAAATATTGAATTGAGTTCGCATGAATATAAAGACATATACAGAGTTCACCTCTAATGATTCACATCCGCAATGATTGATCTGCAAATCCGTTATCCGCATGAAAATGAAAATTTACAACGTTTCCGAGACTTTGTGATTTCGCGAGATTGAGTGGACAGCACTAAAATGCCAAATAATACGTAAATTTCCACACTCGAACCAGATTGACCACAGTCACCACCACCATCAACCACCACACCATCATACCACCATCACCACCACCACCATCACCACCTATCATTACACCACCACACACCATCACACCACCACGCCACCTTCACTCCCTGTTCCCCGCACCGTGACGCCCTGCTAAGCCCTCCACGCCCACCTAACGCACCTGTTACGCCTTTAATGGGAACACCTTGTCTCTCTGCTCAACTCACTCCATTACTTATACGAATCGAGCATGCAAGCAGAGTCCAGAATAAGAACGGGAAGAAGCGATGAACCTTGAAGAATATAAAATAAATGCTTTAAGTCATCATTAGGAACACTGCAATATTACGAGTCAATTTGATAACACCCACTTGGAGAAAACACATGAAAACGAATACATTGAATACAGAAAATAAAGTAGAGAAACTTAAGTAGAGAAACTTAAGTAGAGAAACGTGAATGCAGAAATAAAGTAGTTTCGGAGAATGTGATTTCGTCAACAGTAAAAATAAAAATAAAAAGGTAATGCAGGAAGATGGTTGGAAGGAAGCCAATGTTGTAGCGTCAGAGATTTCTATTATCTCTATTTGTTTGTCTATTTGAGTGAGTGTCTGTCTGTGTGTATAGAGTGAACGTTATTTGAATATTTTGTTTTATAAGCGTCAAATGTATGTATGTTTGTTTAAATAATTGTTGAGTGTCAGACACACTTGATAATAATGTTTTATCTCTCTCTCTCTCTCTCTCTCTCTCTCTCTCTCTCTCTCTCTCTCTCTCCCCTCATTCACTAAGCCACTATCTCTCACTCTTCCATGTCTCAACTGTCCCTTCCTCCTATCACTGCATAACTCATCCAACTTGCTTCGCCTTTTCGCCTCTTTGCTTCCCTCCGCCTCCCACATAACATTTTTCCCCTCTTGCATACCCATTAATTAAACACATATAAAGTTTCCCTTTCTGTGATTATTCCTTGACCTTGTTCACTTCCCTGTCGCTCCTCTGACTGTATACTGTCACGGCCTTCTATATACAAGGCCTGAGCGATGGGCCGTGACGTCATCAGCCTCTGTCATCTCACCCGCTCCGTCCTCTCCCTCGCTCTGTCGGCTACGTATACTATACAGTAATTTATAAATGCTATTTATAAATGTTATCTTCGTAAATGTTTGTCCTATAATATTATCAAATAAAAAACAGCAAAACACGCTAAAGAAATGCCATTACGAGACTCTGAAGAAATATGCATTAACTTCAACTCTTCGCCATTTAAAACTTTGCGAGTCAACATTTACCATGAAACATATCAATGGAAGCGCAATTTTATTAGCTTTCCATTAATATTTTGTTCTTCTGATAAATGAATTAGAACCATGCATAAATTAGCGTTAACTAAATAAATAAAATCATCAATAGGGTAATTTTCCCGATTGATGATGTTATTTATTTAGTTAACGCTAATTTATGCATGGTGCTAATTCATTTATCAGAAAACGAAATATATAAGTGAATAAATAACATCATCAATCGGGAAAATTACCCGATTTATGATGTTATATATTTAGTTAACGGTAATGTATGCATTGTCTCTTACAGATACAACCCGATGGGAAGGATCGGTTTCAGGGAGGAGGATCGTGGAGGAGGCCAAGGGGGCGTCCACAAGGCTCGTGGCTGGGGCAAGTTGATGTTTCTTGTCGAGAGCTGCTTGGTATGGGAAAGGAGCCTGCATGGGAACTCGCGCGTGGTGACCCCCGGGAGAGGCGTCGTAGGGTGGGCGAGGCGACGCGCCCCCCGACGTATGCCCCCAATGATTGATTGATTGAATGTATGCATGGTTGTAATTCATTTATCAGAAAACTAAATATATCAATGGAAAGCTAACAAAATTGCGCTTCTATTGATATGTTTCATGGAAAATGTTGACTCGCAAAGTTTTAAATGGCGAAGAGTTGAAGTGAATAATAAGTTCATTGTAAGGGAAAACGACCGTGACGGGTGATGGTAAGGGTCGTTTTCCTAGATCCAGGATCGTCTGAGCAGGTAGGGGGTGGACCAAATGGGTGTCGGAGAGAATACACAAGGGGGACTGTGTGGAAGTTTAATCTCACTCTTCCTTCAAAGAACGCAAAAACAATACAACACACAATAAACACAAAAAAGATTCTACCACTGAGGCTTTGCAACACCCTTCCTCGTTCTGTCTCCGTGACACGGGGAAGACAAGGTACATATACTCACCACATGTCACTAGAGACAAACGAACGGAAGAAGTGGAGGCACCTCGTCGTAGTAGATCCCAAAAACCCCAGCCAAGGGAGAGAGGTGTGCTTCAGGTCGGCACCAAGCCTACTCTGTCTGGAATGCCGATGCATGGAGGCCTAATAACCTCGGTTGGAAGCCTCACGAAGCAGGTAGTGATGGATTGAGGCCTCGGGAACCAGGTCGTTAAGGCGCTGACCTTCGCGGGCTTAACGATCTCAGAGGTTGAAGGAAGGGGCGGTGGCGAGATTAGAGACACACACCAAAGCGCCACTAATTAACCGCTCCTCATCAGCCGGCTTATGGTGGAAGTGGTGTTTCACCCTTACATTCATGCATATTTCTTCAGTCTCGTAATGGCATTTCTTTAGCGTGTTTTACTGTTTTTTATTTTATAATATTATAGAACAAACATTTACGAAGATAACATTTAAAAATAGCATTTATAAATTACTGTATAATATACGTAGCCGACAGAGCAAGGGAGAGGACGGAGCGGGTGAGATGACTGAGGCTGATGACGTCACGGCCCATCGCTCAGGCCTTGTATGTAGAAGGCCGTGATACTGTACACCACTGCGTCCTTTTTTCTACACCAGTTGTTCTCTTCACCGCAAACTCGCTCACCAATTAATACCATTACCATTACAAAGCCACAATTACAAAGGATCCAATAAATGCTTACGCTCTCAAATAACTTAGTGACGAAGATAAGCAGCATATACAGGATG
>JACEEZ010001090.1:180495-210495 GCA_016584305.1 Chionoecetes opilio | reverse complement strand
TAAAATGATCTTCTAAGTCTAACTCAAAGCCCTATCCAGTATCCACTCCTACGCTAATGATTCTACCCTGCATTTTTCAAAGTCGTTTATTAGACGTCCAACTCAACAGGAACCAAGTGATTCACGGAGAGATGCCACTGAATGCCTAACTTCTAATTTTTCTATAATTTCTGATTGAGGCAAAGCAAACCTTGTTTTGTTCAATGCCTCAAAAACCCAATTTCTTCACCTTTCTACTCGACAAAACCTACCAGGTAACTATCCCCTCTTCTTCAATGACACTCAACTATATCCTTCTACAGGGCTTAAGAACCTCAGGGTCCTTATCCGCCCATGTATGAAGTATGTCTCACATGTTTTGGGGGGATCCACTCATACAGCTCTCCTAAACAGGGTTGAGTCAAAAGCTTTTCGTCTCATCAACTCCCTTCCTCTGACTGACTGTCTTCAATCTTTAAATCGCCGCCCCAATTTTACTTCTCTTGCTATCTTCTACCGTTATTTTCATGCACATTGCTCTTCTGAACTTGGTAACTGCATGCCTTCCCCCCTCCCGCGGCCTCGCTGAACAAGACAAGATCTTCTACTCATTTTCATCCCTATTATGTCCATCTTCCTAATGCAAGAATTTCTTACATCAGTATCTTCACTCGTTCATCCCTTTCACTGGTAAACTCTGGAACTGTCTTCCTGTTTCTATTTATCCACTTTCCTACAACTTAAATATTTTTAGTCCAGTAATTAAATACCAGAGGTTGGACAAAATTGCTTTATTTTGTTTCTCAACTGATTTTGACAGGAAATTAGGTCTACTAGCCAGGATAAAAAATCTACCCTGATCTGCTCACTGCTAGTACCCCAAATTTGCCGTAATCCAAGATGGCCGCCATCACGGGTACCGAATACCAAAAATTAGCATATCTTCCAAACTAATAGAGCTATAAATGCAAACAAAGTGTCTAATCCTATGTTTTGGGGGTCAGAGAATTCATTTATAGCATTTTTAATAAGATTGAGATGTTTTTAAAGCTTGATTGTGATAAGACTCCCTGATTGCATAGCACATGTAACTAAATGAGCTAGACAACTCGAACTACCTATAATCTAGTCAACTTGAACTTATCCACATCATATATGTATAGCTTAATCTAACATCCTGAGAGCATAGTCATCCAGAGACTCTGCTTCCTGTTCACTGCATCATTGGTGCAGGTGATTTCCTTGCAGTGACCACAAGTCAGTGTACAGGGCATGATCTAACCCAATGAATTAAACAACTCAAACTACCTACGTACACAGTCTAGTCTTTTTAAACGTATGCACATCACATTCCCAAATCTAACATCCATACAGTTTAATCATCCAGAAGCTCTGCTTCACTATTCACTGCAGCATTGGTACAGGTGATTCCTTTGCAGTCACCACAAGCCAGGGTGCACAACAGTCCATTCTTGCGACAGGAACAGGTTTTTTTGTCGCACTTGTCGTGGCAGTTGCATTTGACTAGCTTCAGCAAGGATGCTGGAGCAGCATCCCTCTGCATCCTCACTGGCTTGAGCTTCTCCACATTATGATTTTTGTGGAGCAACCAGCCCCACTTGTTTGGATCAAGATGATTGCCTGGTGGTACACTCGGTAACTGTGGTACTTGGCTGCATCGCAGGTGGGTGGGAGAGATTCAGGAGGTAGATAGACCGCCCTGGACGCCACCTTGCTACTGAACCTGGCTGCTCTTTCAAAGTCAAGGGTATTTTCAGGCTTACAGTTGTACAGGACTTCTAGAGAGGCCTGGCCATGCGTGTTGACATCATCATGGGTTTGATTTGGCTTCATGAATAAGCTGGCATGACCCTTGAGCTGATGGCATTTGCTCATTGCCATGACCTTCCCTATGCTGTACGGCCTCGACGTCGTATCACACCCTGTGACGGCATGTAGGAAGAGCAACGATGCAGTAAGGTCAGGGGCTAGATGATCTTGTAGGATCCGGATGTTGAGGATCTTGCTGGCTGTCTGCAGGAAGATGACATGATGTCTGGGACTGAGATGGTGCAGCAGCAGGACCAGCAGGTCGGTGTCGTCCCCAACAACTGCCACTGATCTCTTCTTGGACATGGTACATGTTGTTGACACAATGTCGTAGTCAGCATCACCAGCACTGTGATGGAGTTCAACTCCAGCTTTCTCCAGCTCACTGCCAATGAAGTTCAGAAACTTCTGCCTGTTCCTGGGGTTTGCGAGGAATGCCTTCTTCTTCATAGTCAACTACATTTCTGGCTTGAAGTTAACTCCTGCTCCGATGTAGTTTGAGCTGGCACGTCTCTGGTGTGCTTTGGTCGAAGGTGATGACTAGAGTTGTGCTGTACCGGCTAGCATGGTCCACAACATACTCCAACGTGGAGCGCACACAGGTAGGGTCAGATAGCGTGAGGTCAATCATGGGCAGGAATATGTCAGAGCTTTTTCCAGGATGTTGGATGTTGCGATGCAGCATCTGCATGTACCCTGAACACATAGGTTGTGGTTTTGGAAGGTGGAAGGCCACTGTCCACATCACCACATCAAGGTTGTCATTCTGTATGTCTCGCTGGAACACTTCAATATTGGTGTACATAATCTTGGACAGAACTGTCTTTGGATCTCTCTGTTACACCAGATTCACTTTTGCTAGTCGCTTGACGACCTCCATGTCCACCTTGAGTCGTGGGATTCTCCTGGTACTCTGAACAGCTGGGGTGAATGTCACCATTTGGCCCATTACATGGATTGACCCGTGGCCATCTAAGGTTCTGGAGGCATGGTCAACATTGTCTGCTTGGTACTGGAGGAAGGAACCTGCAACTTGTTCTGGGAGATCAACACCTTGCACTGCCGCAGCGTTGCTTCTGTACTTGTTTGCTTCTGTGTATGAAGAGCAGAAGCCAAGTTTGTTGATCATGTCAACCAGATCACGGTGACCATACTTGTGTTCCAGTGTCACGCTGAGACCAACTTGCAGGGGTGGGAGAAATGAGCGAGGACATGTGGACTGCATGATAGACTGACGTATTGAGGCCACATGCAACTTTGCATTTCTGCTCTTGATAATGCTGCCTAGGAGCAGTTGCAATGAATGAGGCAGGTATGCAACATTTGAATCAACAGAACGCATATCCTTCGAAGTTGGGTACTCCTCATTTTGACGTTCCATGGATTTTATCTCTGTTCTTATGAATTTCCCAACAGTTTCAATAAGTCTGTCCATATCGGAGATTTCTTTCATTTCACTTGCTCTGTCATGTGCTTCTTGAAGGATGTATTTAACATTGGACGTCAGAGTGACGATATTAGGACGTTGTCTGATGGTGTTAATTGATACCCTTGCACCATAGTGGTTCTCCAGCTCTCGCTTCAGTTGCTTGGGGGTGTAGACTTTCTCTTCGGTCATGCCACTCTCTCTAAGCATAACTTGGTGCAAGTCTTGCAGTGTGATGGTCTCATCGTATTTCTCTTCCAGAAAGTTAATTGCATATTGAATAACACCAACTTTGGATGTGCTTCTAGGTCGACCAACTTTTCTTCTCTTGGTGGAAGAATTGCATTCTTCAGATGCAAATTCCGGAGGGGCCTTTCCCTTCATGAATAGGTCCTTGCACGTGTAGTGGTATAAGGCTGGTCCTCAGCTGGTAGATCATTTATCACTGAAAGACGAGACTGGAACTTCAAGGCCCAATCATCCTCCCTGGTGTGACAGTGACGTAGAATGTTCTCTTGAAACCCTAGATTAATAACATGACTGTATCTGTAGCTAACTTTGGTAGGATTTTTCTGTGCAAGAGACATTTCAACAAAGACTCCACAGAAGAGGCAGTGGGTTTTGAAAGCAAAGACATTTTCCTCAGCTGATCTCAGGTTTGCCTTAACCACTTCAGAAGAATCACGCTTTTTGGCAGATTTGATAGTTTTGGGATTTGTGTGCCTGCTCCTGCACACTTTGTGCACAAGGATATCATGATTTATGTCAAAGACCAAATCTGGGACATATAAGTTTCTCTCTTTGTTCGCTTTGTTAATGCCAGCACACCCTTTCTCTGTCAGTTTGACATAGTCATTGGACTTATCTAGGTCAATCACTTCTCTACAGATGACACACGCCATCTCTGTTCAGTCTTCAAGTTAGTTAATCTACCCTCCACCACAATCATGCTGTTATTCCATGCACATGCAGCCTGTAGAAATTAAACGAAATTAAGACATTTAAATCTAGAAACATTTCAAATAACAGCAGTGAAGGCATGCTGTGGATTACAAATAAGACAAAATAAAGTAGAATCATATGACAATTTTTTGCACAAAATCTAGAGCATGATTGCAATTATCTGCAATTAGGTCACATACAGACAAATAATACTATAATAAATTAACTCCTTGACCTGATAAACATAGGATTAGACACCTTGTTTGCATTTATAGCACTATTAGTTTGGAAGATATGCTAATTTTTGGTTTTCGGTACTCGTGATGGCGGCCATCTTGGATTACAGCAAATTTGGGGTACTAGCAGTGAGCAGATCAGGGTAGATTTGTTATCCTGGCTAGTAGACCTAATTTCCTGTCAAAATCAGTTAAGAAACAAAATAAAGCAATTTTGTCCAACCTGAGTGGATTTTTTTACTTTAATTACTGGACTATTTCCAGAGAAGTATGACAAGACACCTCCCGAACTAAATTGGCACCCCCCCCATTTCTTTATTCTCTTACTGTCTTATGTGTAGGGACTGGCAACTAGCGGGTTTTTTGTTACCGATTGTGTTGTGCCTTTGGCCAGCCCTTTGTGATGTAAAAATATAAAAAATAGATAATTGGGAGGACCTGAGGCAGTACTTCTCAGATTTTCCATGGAATTAATATTGCTTCTATCTCAGAGACCCATCTCATTGTGCAGAGCGCATAACTGAGGTCATTGTCTCTGGCATAGAGACATTGGTGAAATTGGGTTTCGAAGAAACTTTTGCTGTTGCTCTTGACATATCAAAATCTTTTGATACAGTCTGGCACAAATGTATAATCTTTAGACTACCCTCATTCGGATTTTATCCCTCCCTATGCAACTTCATCTTAGGATTCCTTTCTAACACTTATATTGCAGCTACTCTAGACGCTTATTATTCATCTCTTAAGTCTATCAATAGTGGTGTTACTCAGGGCTATGTTCTATCACCCACTCTCTTTCTAGTATTCATTAATGATCTTCTAAGATTAACTGAAACCCCTTCCACCTCCTATGCTGATGATTCTACCCTGCATTTTTCAACGTTGTTCATTTACCGTCCAACTCAACAAGAGCTAGGTGCCTCAGGGAGAAATGCCACAGAGCGCCTACCTTCTGATCTTTCTATAACTTCTGATAGGGGTAAAGCAAACTTTGTTTTGTTCAATGCCTCAAAAACCCAACTTCTTCACCTATCGACACGACATATCCTTTCAATCAGCTATCCTCTCTTCTTCAATGACACTCAACTTCTTCCAGTGACGGCTCGTCGCATAGGGCTGCAGAGCTGCAGCACCCCCAGACACTCACTGCCAGGTGTATGATGCCTTTATAGACACAGCAGAATTGATACACTACTAACAAATATATCATAATAATAAGTCATTATATGTTATTTAATTATTTTGAATATGTAACTAAGTGAATTTTCATTAAAACCAGACCAAAATTTAATTTACTTTCATATTTGCTGCACGATTCATGACTGCGCCGCCGCCGCGCCACTTGTGAAACCAAAGAGCTGCAGTCGAGGCAGCAAAGTCTCGTCCCTCTCGTGTTTACAGCGCGTGTAGACGGTGTGGTTAAATCGTGCTTTCTTTAATTACCCTATGACGATGGAAAATCCAGTGAAGCATTTTAGTCCTGGCTCTGGAGGGGGGGCGGGGAGTTCGTGTACATGGCTCTTTTAGAGCATAACCCTAAATTTTATTGTTATATATGTCAAGGCCGTCAAAAAAAGTTTGGGTAACACTTTCAGATCAGGTACAGTTTTTCTGCAGAGCCCGTTGAAGATTTTTGGTCGAGCGTCCAGAATCGAAAATGACGATATTGTAGTTTCATGCAATAACCCACCATCAGGTCCACAAAAGTTATTCATTGTGATTAATTATCAAGCCTTTGATAGTACTAACAACATTTTATGACTATTCAGACACATAAACCTCGGGTTTCAGTGCGAAATAGCTAAAATGTTAAGTGATTTTAGTCCAAAAATCCTTCGAGTTTGAAAATGCCTCTATGTTTGAAGGCTCGACACAAAATCAATATTATAATTACAACTGTCATACTTCTCCAAAAGTTTCCTTATCAAGTCCTCTGACAATTCCAATTTGCATATTGGTTAAAAAAATTAAGTATGGTGGCGAGGGAGACAAATATAACCGAGAGTCAACCTTAAGTTAAGTTGCCGCGTTTAGCCGCGTTTAGCGATTTCGGTCAAATGATCATATCTCTCCAAATAATTGTCTTAAGAAGTAAATGTTGGGGTCTATATGTATGTTTTTTACCCTAAAGAATTGATTGACACTATTTTTAAGTTGTTTGGAGTTGATTTGGTTATCATAATGCCAAATTGTCAAAAAAATATGCGGAGAAACATAATTGTTGGTATGGTAGGCATGGACTCCACATATTAGAGGAAAAGCAATCGTGTTACTGAATGGTAATGTTGTTCATAATACTTGATGAAATAATTAATATATATTATTTCTTTCCCAGGACCCTGAGATGTTTTGTCGGTCTGATGCCATAGCCTGAGGGGTGACCAATCGTCTTCACACGCCTACAACCATACACATGGATTCAACGATGGAATCAGTCGCACTATCAAAGTCATCCACAGACATTTCAGTTGACGTCAATAAGTGCATCATCTGTCAGACAACAACTGCTGATAAAATTGTTAGTACCAGCAATGGGTGTAAAAGGATCCGAGAAGCCAGTGACATACACAATGATCATGTTTCCAAAAGACTGAAACTTGTTGATGAAGACCAGTTCCTTTACCATGTAACGAATGCCTGTTACAAGAAGTACACTATGAAATCTGTTCTTGATAGACTTACGAAACAGAATGTAGCTCAAAGTCAAGATCAGTCATTGAATCAGCAGAACACATCAGAGGATAGAAACACTCGCTCACAGACTGCCCGACACCCGCCCAATACTGGCCCGACAGCAACAGCAGTGCGTGACATAAATTGTATTATCTGTGACAACAAAACATACAAACATGAGTACATAAAATTTCGCATCTGCGAATCCAACCGTGTTTCGTCCTTTCTTGCTGCAACTAACTATTTCCAAGATGAAGTCTACACTCGTACCTGCGACCTTCAAGAGCCATGTTCTGTGTTTGGCGCAGATGTATATTATCACAACGAATACATGATCAAGTACATGTACAAGTACGACTCAAGATCCAAGGAGTTAGCACAACAATTATCAACCAAACACCTTGTATGGAATCAGGTTGCGTCTGAGTTAGAGAAAGGCCTGAAAAATGGCAACGGCTATGAGTTGTGTGTTATCCGAAACCACTTGAATAGCATTGATGACCAATGTGGCTTTCGCAACAGAGATGTGAAAATATTCTTGATTAATCAATTTGGTAGTGGTGTTGATTTTACATATCCTGATGATCTGCGTAAGTCAATGATGGTGTTTGGTGTGTCACGTAACTGCATATACATTAGCTGAACGCATCCGTTCTGTTGATCCTATACAAGTATGTGCTTGTGTTATACGGAAGTCTCTTGATGAATACGATTTTGGACTTGAAGACAACTTTTGTGATGCTCAAGAGTTAAAGCTTGCATGTAATGACATGGATATCCCCGAAGCTGTACTTAAGTTTTTTGGGACGTTGTACAATTTCAAACCTGAAACCTACAAACAAGCAGCATCATCAGTCATGACACAGGAGAAGGTTGCTGATAATGAGAATGCTGACGAGGGCGATAACGATGATATCAGCGACAGTGATGGCAACTTATCCACACGACGTTGTCGGAAGTTGCAGTCTCTCTTCCAAACGATGTATTACGTGCATCACTGTGGGAGAAAGAGAACACCCATGCATATCATGAATGCAGAGTCTGTCCATGCACTTGGACGTGGAGGTAAAATCGTGACCTCAATATTAAACCATGAAGGATTGGCACTCAGTTACACGGAGCTCCGTAGGTATCAACACGACCTCGCATCTTTCACAGCACAACACAACAAAGATCGCATTGCACTACCGAGTCACTTTGACCCTGGACAATTCACATCTGGCGCTATTGACAACTGGGACCACGAAGGAGCGAGGGCCTCAGAGCATGACACAGTGACTGTACTCTTCCAAGATAAACCCGTTTCATCGCCATGCAAGCCAAAAATTTCTGACACACAAGTAACACACGGGCCACAAGCTTTCAAGGAAATCCTACCATGTCAAATACTCTCAGATTTCCACAAATCAGCACGCAATCCCAACATCCCAGCGTCATACAAAGTGAATGATAAAGTCTACAAATCTGCTAAAGCATATATATAGAAATAATATATATTAATTATTTCATCAAGTATTATGAACATTACCATTCAGTAACACGATTGTTTTTCCTCTAATATATGGAGTCCATCCCATACCAACAAGTATGTTTCTCCGCATATTTTTTGACAATTTGGCATTATGATAACCAAATCAACTCCAAACAACTTAGAAATAGTGTCAATCAATTCTTTAGGGTCAAAAACATACATATAGACCCCAACATTTACTTCTTAAGACAATTATTTGGAGAGATATGATCATTTGACCGAAATCGCTAAACGCGGCTAAACGCGGCAACTTAACTTAAGGTTGACTCTCGGTTATATTTGTCTCCCTCGCCACCATACTTAATTTTTTTAACCAATATGCAAATTGGAATTGTCAGAGGACTTGATAAGGAAACTTTTGGAGAAGTATGACAGTTGTAAGTATAATATTGACTTTGTGTCGAGCCTTCAAACATAGAGGTATTTTCAAACTCGAAGGATTTTTGGACTAAAATCACTTAACATTTTAGCTATTTCGCACTGAAACCCGAGATTTATGTGTCTGAATAGTCATAAAATGTTGTTAGTACTATCAAAGGCTTGATAATTAATCACAATGATTAACTTTTGTGGACCTGATGGTGGGTTATTGCATGAAACTACAATATCGTCATTTTCGATTCTGGACGCTCGACCAAAAATCTTCAACGGGCTCTGCAGAAAAACTGTACCTGATCTGGAAGTGTTACCCAAACTTTTTTGACGGCCTTGACATATATAACAATAAAATTTAGGGTTATGCTCTAAAAGAGCCATGTACACGAACTTCCCCCGAGAGCCTGTACTATTTGCAAAACATCAACTTATCCCAGCTGACATTAAATGAAAAGACTGAAATCAAGCTGTACCGACTTTATTTTCAAGTAATACGGTAATTCTACCATCACCACCTCAGCCATCCCCTTTACTACCAACACTACCCCCCCGCACCATCCCTTCTACCACCACCACTACTACCATGCCCTGAAATCCGTGAATATCAACTACAACTCATACCTGAGACAGGTCAAATTTGTGTATCCTACTGTTTTGTAAAGCTTGCTGTCCCTCCATTCTATTTTATCACGAGCCGCCACTGCCCTCTTCTACAATGAACATTGTTTAACTATCCTTTACTAGAAATCTGAACTGGAAAGCTCACATCTCATCTTTTGATAAAACAACGTCTAAGTAGTTAAGTGTCCTGTGGCGTCTGCGGCCATTGTTTTCTCCCTCGCAGTTTCTTGCTCTGTATAGGGGCCTTATCCGCCCACATAATATTGAGGATGTCTCACATGCTTGGGGAGATCCACTCATGCAGCTCTCCTAAACAGGGTAGAACTAAAAGCTTTTCGTCTCATTATCTCCCCTCTTCTGACTATGTTCAATATTCAAATCACCGCTGCAACGCTGCTTCTCTTGTTATCTTCTACCGTTATTTTTATGCTCACTGCTCTTCTGAACTTGCTAACTGCATGCCTTCCTCCCTTCCGTAGCCTTGCTAAACAAGACTTTCTACTCATTCTCAGCCATATTCTGCCCATCTTCCTAATGCAAGAGCTAACTAGTATATTCACGCTTTCATCCCTTTGGTAAGCTCTAGAATTCTTTTTCTGTCTCTTTTTCACTTTCCTACGACTTAAATTTGTTCAAAAGAGGAGTAACAAGACACCTCCTGAACTAAATTGGCCCTACCTCCTTTCTAAAATGTCTTACTGTCTTCTTTATAGGGACTGGCAACTAAGCTGGCTTTTTGTTGCTTTTTTTTTGCCCTGACCAGTCCTTTGGGTTGTAAAAAAAGATATATTACTTTGCAGACGATACATAGATAATGAATTAAGTAATCACAACTGCCGATTAGATGTTATTGCAATCAGACCTTGATCGCTTCGTTAGTAGGACAAATAAGTGGTAGGTGTAATTTCATACCGATATGTGTAAAGTTTTACATATATGGAGTAAAAACGATCAAGGTAACTACTCAATGGACGGAATTGAACTTTCCAATGTTACCGAAGAAAAAGACTTGGGGATTATTATAAGCAACGACCTCAATTCCAGTAACATTTGTTCAGAAGTTGTTAAGAAGGCTAACAAATTAACGGGGTCAAATGAAGAACTTTCGAGTGTAAGTCTGAAAAAATCATTCATACATTTTTCAATGGGATTATTTGCTCTCATCTTTAATATTTCTTTCAGTTTTGGTTGCTCTACCATAGAAAAGATATAGCAAAGTTGAAGAGAGCACAAAGAAGAGTTTGATTGTCTTTGATTGGCACAAAGAAGAAAATGATTCCGCGCTTGTGAAACAAGACATACGAAGACCAATAATATTGAAGGAACTTAAGTTGAGTTCCTTCAATCGCTCCTCGCATGTCTTGTTTGTCAAAATGTCGGTTGTGAGTAGACTTAATAAAAAAAAAAAAAAATGTTCCATAGCTTCGATAATGTTAACATAAACGAATATATGAATATTGATTGGACAAGCATTACTCGTAGTTACGGATACAAGATCATTAAAGGTAAGATCATTAAGGTAAACGATTTCAGTCACACGAAGCGAAGCACTTTTTCTTTAAATGAGTCGGAACACTCTTCCAGCACAATTTAATAGTAACATGGTTAAGGCGGTTAAGAACAAACTAGATAAATACTCAGCATCAAAACTAGAGAACTGTAACTAGTAAATGCCAGTGGTCGCTGGCAGTTTTAACTCACAAGGTTAATGAAAAGTTGGTCTACTTCAAACAAAAATTGGGCTTATTCCACTGCACTTAAAACACAAAAGTATAAATCTAAGAAAGATTTTCTTCTATATGTATATTGTATAGGTGCCTGATTATGGAAAACATGTATATAACAATACTATCCATCCACAATTTGGGACAAATGTTTGTTCTATCCTTTTTTAATCAACGAAGCTATTTATCAGCGATTTATCATCGATTTATAGTAGTTTGTACAATAAAAACAACAAACAAATATAATTACATAATATAATGATGACTTAAAGCATATCAAAAGTGCTCAGAACGTCCCACTGTGGAGTTTAGATCGCCCACTCCACATCAACAAAAGATTGTCGCCGCTCTCAAACATCACAGCGCTACCCTGGACCCCAAAACAACAACAGCGCTACTTACTTCTCGTCATCCCAGGCATATTCAGCAGATATGGAGAACAGTGATGTGAAGAGCAGTGTAAATAAGTGGACAGTTCCTAGACTGAAATATTTTTTCAAGTCAAGGGATATACCGTTTTCTGGCTAAGCTAAACAGAAGCTGGTCACCATGGTGCAGACTGCAATAGTTCAACCCCATCTTGTCCAAGTAGTCCAGCCCTCAGATGGGCAAGATGTAAGCATAAGAAGAAGAACAGTTTTGATTTCTGGAAAGGAGGTTGTGTTCCCAGATTACAGAACACTTTATGGATGGGAAGGCAATCTGAACACCATCCCATATCTATATAACTACAGCTCACTGCCTTATGTACTTGATTACTAAGAGAGGATGGTCAGCAGATCGTATATGAAAAAGAAAACGGTTACCAGCTCTACCTGAATAAACATATTGGTCATGTACAAGTGAAAAAACTACACTACGAAATAGCATACATCAAAGCAACTTGTATTCGTCAGACAAGACAAAGTGAAGCACCATATAATGTATGGATGCTTGTGTCATCCAATGGGGAGATAAACACAGCTGGCTGCCAGTGTACAGGGTGAGTATTATCAATATTATTTAAGAAAATATATTTGTATTTTTGTTAGATCTTGCAAACTAGAAATATGCAGTATATTGCATATTTTCTTGTATCTTGTGGTATATCACAATTCCTGTTTAATCCTGAAACATGTGCCTTGCTTTTAGTAAAAAGAAACACTCAAAAATGTCATTCCTACAATAGAATATTGCAAAATAAAAAACTAATTTAAAACCATTTTACAGAGATGAC
This sequence comes from Chionoecetes opilio, assembly GCA_016584305.1. Lineage (NCBI taxonomy): Eukaryota > Metazoa > Arthropoda > Malacostraca > Decapoda > Majidae > Chionoecetes > Chionoecetes opilio. The sequence goes on along the minus strand of JACEEZ010001090.1, from coordinate 197,942 downwards.
GGTGGTTGCAAGCATATTGTTGCATTCATCTTAGCTGTGGCTGATTTCATTCAACGATGTGGGATACAGCCAGGGAATGCAAAGCTTTCCTGTACAGGCATGCCTTGTACATGAGACAAACCTCGCAGGCAAGGCAATTCCAATGAGAAGCTAGATGACATTGAGTACAGGTAAGCATCTCTTATAAACACTTCGCTACTAGTACCTTTATGACAGGCAGGTAGACTGGACTTGAACATTTGGAGGGGGATATTTCCATCGTCGATTGGGGGCTTTACTTTTTTAATACTTTTCTTTCCACGTATATTTCTACTAGAACGTCTTGTATGAACATGTGATGAACCAAGTTTTATTATATAATGTGTAATAGTATAACGTATAATAATTTTTTAAGTTTTATTTAAAATATTATTTTTTTGTGAAATTAACTTTTTAGGGGCTAATGAGTTTCTTGTAGGGGCTAAGCCCCCATATCCCCGCCGTGGCTACGGGCTAGCTTTATGCTCTCCAGAAATATTCAAGATAACTATTACATTTTTTTCCATGATCAAAGAGGTCAAATAAACACTGCCTCCTCTGTAGGCATAACTCCTGTAGGGCCAGCACGTGCACCTGCCCCAGGAGATCCCTGATGGTGATGATGATGAGATGAGGCTCACTACTCTTCACACCCTGACAGTTATAGGTGGCAGTTTTCAGTTTACCTTCCATTGTTGACAGGGCGTGAAGAGGCAGCCGCAGCTGTTGGGAGAGACTTATATGGGCACACAAACACATGTTGCTCCCAGTTGTTCATGTCGAGGAGCTCACGGCGATTCCTCCTGTGTGCAGAGACGACGAACGCGGAGAAGGTCCTCCTCCACAGCAGCGTCACCTCCACCAGGTCGTCCTTGAGTATCTCCTTGACGTAGGCCGTGAGCTCCTCAACGGGGTAGTGCTGGGGCAGGTAACGCACCAGCACCTGACAGGGAGAGAAGGCCCCCAGGCGATTACTACCCCTTGTGCCCCACGCTCTTCCCGCGACCCGCTGGAGGGGGTGGCTGGGTGGAGCCCCGTGAGAGGGACTAGGGGGAGCTACGTGCCCCTGTGCGAAGCTGGGTGGGGCCCCGCGCCCCTGAGAGGGATGTCTGCGACGTCGCCTCCTCGGCAGCTTACAGCCTTGGTCCCCCTCATCACCCCCTGCGGCAGGAGGGACACTGGGGAGGCGGGGTGTCACAGGCGCCGAGGGGGGGCGCGACGCAATCTGGGCAAACGTAGGTGGTCAAGACGTATCCTCCCCACGCCCAGGCTCCGCGGGGAGGACCTGGGGGGAGTGGGGGGAGTGGGGGGCGGGGAGGATTGGGGGGCCTGGGGGGATTGGGGGGCCTGGGGGGAGGGCAGCCCCTGATAACGGAGGGGTGTAGCAAAGGGGGGAGGCAGGCCCGCTCTCCAACCGCGGAGGAGAGGCCTCAACCTTCCTACTCCCCTCCACATGACTCACAGACAGGCGCACACCGTTATCTCCTTCCCACCGTGACCCAGGGGGAGAGGGAAGCGGGGAGGTGCTACCCTCCCCACGTGCCCCACCAGGGAGGCTCACAACTCCCCCTACCTCTAAGGATGTGTCGGCGAGACCAGAAGGGCTGTCCGCCACCATGTGCACCACAGTGGAGTCATGCCCCACCCGCGGCGTCGCCAGACAGTGAGCTGAGGAAACTCCTCCGTCCACATGTGGCAACTCATGGCGGTGGGCAGCAGTAACCCCCCCAGCCTCGTCCGGCCCCACCACCAGGGGGGTGGGGTCGGCGGGGGTTACCTGCCGAAGCTAATAGAGTGCATGATTAGTGGAACAAGCCTAGCAGTGAGGTGGTGAGCGGTAATACGAGAAAACTTTAAGAAAAGGTTATATAACCTTTTCTTAAAGTTTTCCTTTGATGTAGCGGCGAGGAGTCGATCTGTCACCAAGGTGGGGAAAAAACCATTGTAAAATTGGAGTATAAAGAGTCTGTATAAGGCCAGTTGACCCACACAAGGCAGCTCCTGCTCACCCACCACCATCTTTCATCTTCATCTATGAATTTATCTATAGAAAAATTCATATATGAAGATGAAAGATAGTGGTGGGTGAGCAGGAGCTGCCTTTGTGGGTCAACTGGCCTTATACAGACTCTTTATACTCCTATTCTACAATGGTATTTTTCCCACCTTGGTGACAGATCGACTCCTCGCCGCTACATCAAAGGAATACAAATGAACTCAAAGGAAGAAAGACAGCAACAGTCTTATAGGGCCAAATGAGGCTGCCTGTGTGCTTGCTTTCTACCACAATAGTTTTTACGTGTTGGAGGTAAAATAATAACAAAGTTGAAGGCTCCTCCCCATCCACTTTTCCCTCCGGCCGAGGCCGGCAGGAAAAAAGTGAGAAAATAAACACAATACAACATTGAAAAACTGCCCTGGAATTTGATCAAATAAAAGACTGAAGGAGACGCAAACTCTAAAAATAGAAGTGTGGTGAACACCACAGCTGGCTGATTACCTCCCAGGGCACTAGAGTTAATCACCGTCCGGTCCACGCCTCTCTCTTAATCCTGTCCTACAGATCTCACCGACTGAACAGCTGGCTAATCACCTTCAGGTGTCCTCTGGTCAGACGTCAGGTCTCAACAGCCAATTATGAGATTAGGCGTCAGATGTCAGGTCTTGAGTATCGGGGCCCCTTTATAAACAGCCTCGTGCAGAGGCAGAGTTAGTTAGAGCTCAACCACTGTACCACACACAAGCTCTGTCCACAGTCTCCAATAAACCAACCATCAACCCTGGGTGTCTATTTATCAACCATGTAGCTGACAAGGTCACCACAGTTGGTGACCTACGGAGTGACAAGACACACCAGGGGGGGGCCTGCCCCTCGCCCCCATCACGCCTACCACGCCAGCGAGGCCCCTCGCCCGCCGCAGCCACCTCCTGCCGCGCTGCCCCGCCGCCACGGGCGGCCTTCACACCGCATCCCGCCGCCTGCCCGTCCACGTGCCTGACGACGCCACGGCACGCTGCTCACCTCGGCCCAGCCCTGCCGCCCCCCATCTCAGGCACCCCCACCCGCCCTCCTACGGTGTGTCCCCCGCCCCGCCCCCCACCCCGCCGCCGCCCCGCCCCCACCCCCCCCTGATACTGGACTTTTTATATTACTTTTCTTTCCACGTATATTTCTACTAGAACGTCTTGTATGAACATGTGATGAATCAAGTTTTATTATATAACGTGTAATAGTATAACGTATAATAATTTTTTAAGTTTTATTTAAAATATTATTTTTTTGTGAAATTAAGACTTTTTAGGGGCTAATGAGTTTCTTGTAGGGGCTAAGCCCCCATATCCCCGCCGTGGCTACGGGCTAGCTTTATGCTCTCCAGAAATATTCAAGATAACTATTACATTTTTTTCCATGATCAAAGAGGTCAAATAAACACTGCCTCCTCTGTAGGCATAACTCCTGTAGGGCCAGCACGTGCACCTGCCCCAGGAGATCCCTGATGGTGATGATGATGAGATGAGGCTCACTACTCTTCACACCCTGACAGTTATAGGTGGCAGTTTTCAGTTTACCTTCCATTGTTGACAGGGCGTGAAGAGGCAGCCGCAGCTGTTGGGAGAGACTTATATGGGCACACAAACACATGTTGCTCCCAGTTGTTCATGTCGAGGAGCTCACGGCGATTCCTCCTGTGTGCAGAGACGACGAACGCGGAGAAGGTCCTCCTCCACAGCAGCGTCACCTCCACCAGGTCGTCCTTGAGTATCTCCTTGACGTAGGCCGTGAGCTCCTCAACGGGGTGGTGCTGGGGCAGGTAACGCACCAGCACCTGACAGGGAGAGAAGGCCCCCAGGCGATTACTACCCTTGTGCCCCACGCTCTTCCCGCGACCCGCTGGAGGGGGTGGCTGGGTGGAGCCCCGTGAGAGGGACTAGGGGGAGCTACGTGCCCCTGTGCGAAGCTGGGTGGGGCCCCGCGCCCCTGAGAGGGATGTCTGCGACGTCGCCTCCTCGGCAGCTCACAGCCTTGGTCCCCCTCATCACCCCCTGCGGCAGGAGGGACACTGGGGAGGCGGGGTGTCACAGGCGCCGAGGGGGGGCGCGACGCAATCTGGGCAAACGTAGGTGGTCAAGACGTATCCTCCCCACGCCCAGGCTCCGCGGGGAGGGCCTCGGGGGAGTGGGGGGAGTGGGGGGCGGGGAGGATTGGGGGGCCTGGGGGGATTGGGGGGCCTGGGGGGAGTGAGGGGCCGGAGGGGAGAGCAGCGCCTGATAACGGAGGGGTGTAGCAAAGGGGGGAGGCAGGCCCGCTCTCCAACCGCGGAGGAGAGGCCTCAACCTTCCTACTCCCCTCCACATGACTCACAGACAGGCGCACACCGTTATCTCCTTCCCACCGTGACCCAGGGGGAGAGGGAAGCGGGGAGGTGCTACCCTCCCCACGTGCCCCACCAGGGAGGCTCACAACTCCCCCTACCTCTAAGGATGTGTCGGCGAGACCAGAAGGGCTGTCCGCCACCATGTGCACCACAGTGGAGTCATGCCCTACCCGCGGCGTCGCCAGACAGTGAGCTGAGGAAACTCCTCCGTCCACATGTGGCAACTCATGGCGGCGGGCAGCAGTAACCCCCCCAGCCTCGTCCGGCCCCACCACCAGGGGGGTGGGGGCGGCGGGGGTTACCTGCCGAAGCTAATAGAGTGCATGATTAGTGGAACAAGCCTAGCAGTGAGGTGGTGAGCGGTAATACGAGAAAACTTTAAGAAAAGGTTATATAACCTTTTCTTAAAGTTTTCCTTTGATGTAGCGGCGAGGAGTCGATCTGTCACCAAGGTGGGAAAAAAACCATTGTAAAATTGGAGTATAAAGAGTCTGTATAAGGCCAGTTGACCCACACAAAGCAGCTCCTGCTCACCCACCACCATCTTTCATCTTCATCTATGAATTTATCTATAGAAAAATTCATATATGAAGATGAAAGATAGTGGTGGGTGAGCAGGAGCTGCCTTTGTGGGTCAACTGGCCTTATACAGACTCTTTATACTCCTATTCTACAATGGTATTTTTCCCACCTTGGCGACAGATCGACTCCTCGCCGCTACATCAAAGGAATACAAATGAACTCAAAGGAAGAAAGACAGCAACAGTCTTATAGGGCCAAATGAGGCTGCCTGTGTGCTTGCTTTCTACCACAATAGTTTTTACGTGTTGGAGGTAAAATAATAACAAAGTTGAAGGCTCCTCCCCATCCACTTTTCCCTCCGGCCGAGGCCGGCAGGAAAAAAGTGAGAAAATAAACACAATACAACATTGAAAAACTGCCCTGGAATTTGATCAAATAAAAGACTGAAGGAGACGCAAACTCTAAAAATAGAAGGAAAAATAGTTACATAAGGCTGAAATAAGGAGTTAGGAAGTTGGAAGAAATCGAGTTGGGCAATACTAGAGAACCGTAACTCGTAAATGCCAATGGTCGCTGGCAGTTTTAACTCAAAAGGTTGGGTCTGTTGTGTTTACGTCCTCGCGACTCGCATTTTCGTAAAATCAATTTCGCGATAAATATTGATGCACCGCATATGAATACCAAAAAATTAAGTTCTTCTGTTGTTCTACTAAGTGTGTCCATGACATACATTACGATTGAACGTTCTAAGATAGCAATTTGATGCAAATTACTCGCCTTGAGCATCAAACCTTAATATATTTTTTACATATTGTAGCATGTTTTATTGGGGACGATGTTCACATAGTTTGCTAAGACAGTAATACTTTGTCTGGCAAGTGCTTGTCAAAATATAATAAGCAATGCTTTGAAAAAAGAAGAATATAGAATGCCGAAATCGTCCTGGGATGAAACGGCGACCGAAGTCAGTAACACCGAATCCTTTCAAATCACCACAACAACACCAGCGGCGCCTGGCCGCCTACTTGCTTCAGCATTATAAGCAAAGGTGGGCACCAAACCGTTAATCCGTTAATCGTTAATTAACGAAGTTAACATTTTCGTTAACGATTTAATTTTTAAGTTAACTTTGGAAATCATTATCGGACTAATTAACTTCCGTTACATTTAACTTCCGTTAACTCAAGTCCGCTAACCCAAAAATTTCATAAAAACCGGTAAACGTTTAAAAATTTCTATTATTTTCAGATTTTCAATACAGATGTAGTCTTAGCATATTTAATATTGTACGCGTAATAAAATATTTTAGTTTTTTTTCACCCTTTTCTGGCTCTAAAAGCCTTTAAAAACCTAAAACAGGGCCAAAACTATGAAATCTGCCTTTTTTAGTTTTTTTTAAAGTTAAAACTATAAAATCTGCCTTTTTAACTCTAAAGCAAAAAAAAACTATAGTTTTTGGGTTCTAAAGCCCTTAAAAAAAACCATAAAGTCAGATTTTATAGTTTTGGCACTTTGCAAAGGTGTTTTTAGGTGATTTTAGAGCAAAAACAGATTTTGTTTTTTTCTAGAATGAAAATTCAAAAGACATAACAAAGTATAACTATAAAGGATAACTTCCGTTACATTTTTAAAGAATTAACTGATTAACGGTTATCGAAGTAGATTTTTTGGATAACAGATTAACGGTTAACGAAGTTAACTTTTTGATTAACGGCGCCCACCACTGATTATAAGATGCCCGTGTACACCTGTGCCGTTGCTGACTGCACTTCTTCTTCACGAAAGAAGCACCCAGCTGTTGAAGAATGGAGTGTCTCTCCACGGAAAAAGGATCCAATTCGTAGAAGACTGTGGGAAAGGCGGTGCAAGAGAGGCCCGAAGTGGAAAGCCACGAAGTATCATGCTCTTTGCTCCAAACACTTCCTCCACTGGTGTAACGGGCCTTCACCATCTCATCCCGATCTAGCTGTTTGTTTGAGCTGTTTGGGTATAATCAGTGGAGGACAAAGTAAGGCTGAAACTAGTCTGGGTAAAAGAAAAGTACAACGTGATGCCCAAGTCTCGGTTGGTGAAGCAAACTTCACACCATTGTCCCCAGGTGATAATGATCCCTCTACTGTCCCCGTGATAGATTACTACATGGATGTAGAACAAGACGTTGAAGCTGACATACTTGTTGAGATCGAAATGTTGGTCAAGAGCTATTATCGTTTACAGGTATGTAATTATTGTGATATTTATTCGATTGGATGTCCCTCATATTTCTTATATTGCAAGTCTTCCACAATGAAGAAGAAACCTTTAGAGTCAACTTTTTGTAATGAATAAACAATTTATCTTGCATATACTTTCATTACAGATGAAGACGGCGTTGAATCCCAGCTATGTGCAGCAACACTTCAGGATCATCCATATGACTTCAAGTCACTCCGGCCCCTAGTTTCTCCGCCCTCCGTCGTCACTCCGGCCCCCCACCCTGGTCACTCCGGCCTACCACCCTGGTCATTCCGGCCTACCACCCTGGTCACTCCGGCCGCCAATAAAATATGAAGCTATGTTGATGGAAAGTGACACTGTTTATTCTGCAATGCTGCCACACACCAACACTAGTACTTTAGAGTTGCTATAAGGAACATAGTAATAGGCTTTCACTTCATTAATTTATTACGTACCGTAGATAATACTAAAGTCATCAGGACAACGTTTTTATTCAATGTACAGACGTCTGGTGGCGTTCATACTTACATTTCTACATCCATAATTTCAGGAAAGTTAGAAGGGGCTATCTGGAGAGTCTGTGTTATTTTGTGTCTTCATCTGAGTCATATTATGGCTATAAATGAACAAATTTACCAAAATATCAACCGAGTGGCAACCTACACTAAGATCGCCAGCTAGTGTTTATGTTCTGAGTGTCCTCCCGCCGTCGTCGTCGCCCGAAAAAAAACGAGTAGTGAAATTTGAAACCGTATATACTTGCAGATACAAAGCATAAAACAACGCTGAAACAGGGTAGATTATACAGTCATGATATAAACTACTGTGTATCATCTTCAGTGGCACATACAAATCAGTAGTGATGCTATTTACACAAACTTACTTAGTCATTTTCACAAAATATAATTATAAAGCTGTACATATATAAAAATAAAATATGCGTCCAAGTAAAATAAAACAAGTACTAAAATAAATCTGTATATAAAATTATGCGTCCAAGTTAAAACAATACAAAAATAAAAATAAATTATTTAGAATTTTGTACTTGGTCCACACTTACATGCTTTTAATAATTGTTCAGTGGTTATTTCATGTTGCTCGTACTTTTTCCACAATGTAAAAAATCTGCCTTGTATAGATCGATATTTCCGATGCTGATAACGAGCAAGTTTGCCCTCCTTGACCAGACGCACCTGGACATGTACATTTTTTGCTTCTTTGTACATTAGTGGGACCAGCACATAAAAAGGAATGTGTGAGTTGCCTGCAATACCATTCAATCTTCTATGATAGCCTTCTACATCATTATTTGTTCGAATACTCTGACCAAATACCGTCCAGTCACTTGGCGACCAGAGTCCATTTATCCAAGTTTCTTTCGTGTATGTTGTTAAATCTTTAACTGGGAATAGGGTTCTGACAACTGACCATAAAGCCATCTCGAAATCCATCACAAGTTTCTCCACTTTACACTCGAGAAGTATTGTTAAGATAGCTTTTAGTACCTTTCTGTAATCTCTCTTTCTTTTCCCCGACATAAGTGTGAATACTATTGGTACTTGTTTGATACTTCCTTCGATTCCCTTAACAAATGCATGGATTCCAAAAAGATATTTTAATGGCTTCCGTACCACGCGAAATGTTGCATCCATATACCAAGTTTTTGCATTCTTCAACAAGGACAGCTGCTCTGTAGTGGCAAATACTACGTGTCGCGCATTATCCAAAATAATGTCCATCTGGAGGAACTCCTTCGGGATGTAATGCTCCATCACTTCAAAATCTAAGGATTTTGGTTCAACAGATCTGTCTTTCTGTCGTTTAACGGGCAATGTAGACTGGATGTACACTAGCAGTATGACTTCCTTCTGCCTGCATCATGGCACGGTCAACTAGAGTAGCATCAAATTTGAACACGTTATCCTTTTCTCTGGCTAGGGACTTTGCAGTAGCAGTGATTTCAGCCTTAACAGCAACATCAGGCTGGGCTTAATGAACATGAGGACAATATCCACGAGTGAAAACAGCACCATTCTGGGAGACAGTAAGTAGCCTGGCATGTTAGTGCCTTGCTTCTTACGCTGCAGCACCAAGTGCACTTGCCATCACGCTGCGTTTTCTTCCTTCCTAAGGCCTTTTTATGTACATGTATATATATAGCCAAAGGAATCTACCCTAAGGGTCTCTCCTCCTCTCGTTGCACGCTCAATGAGTTTATAGGAGATTTGAAGCTCTTCGCCTAATCCAGGAACTTCATCAATTGCGTCATCAGCTATTATGTCTTCTTCACATTGATCTGAAATTGCTGGTCGGGTGCTAATGTCGGGGACAGGCGTAACCTCGACGTCATCATGAGTCTCCAAGGTAGCATGGTAAGAGACAGTTTCAAGCGGTGTGCTCTCGGCCATAGGGACCTCAAGCAGAGAATCAAATACCATGTCTTCCTCATACGCATCTGGAGAAGTTATGAACGCATATTTGTATATACAGATTTATTTTAGTACTTGTTTTTTTGACTTCGACGCATATTTTTATATACAGATATATTTTACTAGCTACTTATGTTACACTATACCATCACTGTCCATCACTATACCATCCCTATGTCATCATCACTACACCATCACCGTCATCACTATACTATCACTGTCATCATCACTATACCATCACTATGTCATCATCACAATACCATCACTGTCATCATCACTATACCATCACTGTCATCACTATACTATCACTGTCATTATCACTATACCAACACTATGTCATCATCACTATATCAGCACTATGTCATCACTGTCATCACTATACCAGCACTATGTCATCATCACTATACCAGCACTTTAATCACTATACCATCACTATGTCATCATCACTATACTATCACTATGTCATCATCACTATACCAGCACTATGTCATCATCACTATACCAGCACTGTCATCATCCCTATACCAGCACTGTCATCATCACTATACCATCACTATACCATCACTGTCAGCATCACTATACCATCACTGACATCACTATACCAGCACTGTCATCATCACTATACCATCACTGTCATCACTATACCATCACTATACCATCACTGTCATCACTATACAATCACTGTCATCATCACTATACCAGCACTGTCATCATCACTATACCATCACTGTCATCATCACTATACCATCACTGTCATCACTATACCAGCACTATGTCATCTTCACTATACCATCACTGTCATCACTATACCAGAACTGTCATCATCACTATACCAGCACTGTCATCACTATACCATCACTGTCATCATCACTATACCAGCCCTATGTCATCATCACTATACCAGCACTGTGTCATCTTCACTATACATTCACTGTCATCTATATACCAGCACTATGTCATCATCACTATACCATCACTGTCATCACTATACCAGCACTATGTCATCATCACTATACCAGCACTGTCATCACTATACCATCACTATGTCATCATCACTATAACATCACTATGTCATCATCACTATACCAGCACTATGTCATCATCACTATACCAGCACTATGTCATCATCCCTATACCAGCACTGTCATCATCACTATAACATCACTGTCAGCACTATACCATCACTGTCATCATCACTATACCATCACTGTCATCACTATACCAGCACTGTCATCATTACTATACCATCACTGTCATCACTATACCATCACTGTCATCATCACTATACCATCACTGTCATCACTATACAATCACTGTCATCATCACTATACCAGCACTGTCATCATCACTATACCATCACTGTCATCATCACTATACCATCAATGTCATCACTATACCAGCACTATGTCATCTTCACTATACCATCACTATCATCACTATACCAGCACTGTCATCACTATACCATCACTGTCATCATCACTATACCAGCCCTATGTCATCATCACTATACCAGCACTATGTCATCATCACTATACCAGCACTGTCATCACTATACCAGCACTATGTCATCATCACTATACCATCACTGAATCATTTCATGATTTTGAATCATCACCTGATGATTCAAAATCATCAAATTTAAGGATGGGGGATAAGGACGGCCCATCAACAAGCGATTCCCCATTGGAAAAAATATCAGATTAATTCAAAATATTTTTGTACTTAACTAAGGAATAACCTTTCTTTCCAGTAGGCAGAAGACATGGCAGACCGACGAGTCAGGACCAGGAACATGATTCTTTCCAGTGACAATAGTGTGAGGTTATACACTGGGCTGCCGTCTAAAAATGTGTTGATATCCTTATATGAAGTTTTCAAGAAAAGAGTACGAAAAATTAATTATTGGATAGGGTCTAAATCTACAAATAGGAATGTCAAGAATGGGTCTGGTGTCAGAACTAAAATAATTTTTATTTTGATGAATATTTAACAATTCTTGTTTATATTCGAGAAGGAATGACAATGAGAATTTTGGCAGACTGGTTCGAAATATCAAAGAGCTCTGTTACTTGCATCATTAATACCTGAATAAATCTGCTGTATCAGATTCTGAAAAACTAGTTGATTTGGCCTTCAGCCGAGGAAGCCAAGAGGAAATTGCCTAAAAGTATCCCAGCCCAATATGCAGGGACTAGAATCATCCTGAATTGCGCAGAGTTTTTTCTTGTAAAACCAAAGGATTGTTCTGCCCAAGCCAGTACATATTCGGTGTACAAGCATCACAACACCGTCAAAGTACTGATAGGTATAACTCCTAAGGGACTAATAACATTTGTCTCTAATCCATATGGAGGCAATACATCTGACAGGCACATAACAGAAGCAGAATTTTTAGAAAAAATTGAACCAGGAGATGCAGTAATGGTGGACAGGGGCTTCAATATAGGTGACCTTTTGCTGCAGCGGGGTGCAAAATTGTATATGCTCCCTTTCACAAGAAAAACTGAGAATGGAAAAGGAAAGGCCTTAAACCAAAATGAGATACTGAAAACAAGAAACATTGCACCACTAAGAAAACACGTAGAACGTGCCATTGAAAGCATGACAAATTTTAAGATCTTAACTAAGACTATCAACTTTCATTTATGGCCTCTTTTTTATCAAATTTTGGTGATAGTTGCTGTATTCTGTAATTTTCAGCCTCCACTCTTAAAATATAAGTTCTTGACTCAGATTCAATGGTGCACATTTAACAATAAGGACTCCAAGAATCCACCCTTAAATGTATGTCTAGACGAGCAGGCCTGATTGGCGGGCATGTCCGATGAATATTGGGGCACATTTGACGGAAAAACCAGCGAAATATCCGTTTCTGGTTTCAATCAACACTGGTATGGGGGGTAAGGGGTAGGAATCGCTGAGGATCAATGCTGCTAGCTGGCTGGCTGAGAATAAGATTCAGGCCATTACTATTCAAGCTATGTAAATTTATATCACCGTCATTTGTAATATATATTTACTTCACGATTTTTTGCGGAACCCCTAATGATGGTCTGCGGAACCCGGGTTGGGAATCACTGCCTTAACCCTTGGCTTGGTTATGCTGCAACTTAACTTATAGTGTATTGGTGCAATGATTTGTCTGTAACTGACAATAATCTATTAAGGTTTAATGAATGAATGTGCACCTGTAACGTGAAAAACTGTTCTAACCTTTATTTATGACTAGCCGCAAAGCCGCCCTCCGGGCGGACTTTTTGGCTAGCTCCTGCGGAAGGCTATTGGTGGGCCTTCGGCCCACCACCTGTGTTTGGTGGGCCTTCGGCCCACCAAACACGGACTCTCCAGATAGCCCCTTCTAACTTTCCTGAAATCATGGATGTAGAAATGTATGTATTCCCCCCACCCATTCATTCACCCATTCATTCACCCATTACCCATCACCCCCCACCCATTCACTCACCCATTACCCATCACCCCCCACCCATTCACTCACCCATTACCCATCACCACACACCCATTCACTCACCCATTACCCATCACCCCCCAGCTATTCCTCACCCATCACCCATCACCCCCAACCCATCACCCCCACCCATTCACTCACCCATCACCCCACACCCATTACCCATCACCCCACCCATTCACTCACCCATTACCCATCACCCTACATCAAGTTTTCCTCAATTCTCGCAACCCACTTTTTTTCACAATTCTCGCTAATAGGCTGCGAAAAAAAAAAAAAAAAAGTTATCGGATCATCTCATAATTGAGCTCAAAACCTTCCCCTGGTCGACCTGGTTCTAAAAATGTGCCATATGATGGGATTGGTCCACGGGGGGCGGAACCTATACCACACACACACACACACACACACACAGACAGACAGACAGACAGAGATTATTATAGATAAGTGACAGGTTGCATGTTGAACTCGCATAGTATTTCACTGTACAATGACAGATGTGACTTTGTGATTTCATTGTATATTTTTGTATGCTTTCACTTCATCAGATTACTTTTTAGGAATTATAAATAATTAATCAAGTAAGATATAAATGAATCTTTTCCCTTATACAGTTGCGATTATGAACAGTAGTTGTGTGATGCATGACGCTCATGGAGTTATCTGTGTACATATATGTGGTGGGAAAAAGAACTGATGATTATAAATCAACTCAGTATTTACACATAAGTGGAAAAGAAACTGAAAACAAATTCCAAGGCCTTAAAAGAATACATTAAGGTCTCCCTATAGAAGCCTTGGTATACAGGGATGATCATATGTATTGTATTTACCATTCATGACTTTAGCAGTAGAAACTCATCTGAGTTACATTTATTTTCAGTTCATGAGTTTTGGTATTACAAACTTCTCATAGAAGGCTAGTCCTCTTTCAACTTCTTTGTCAAACCTTTCCTCGTAGTACAGCGGGTAAGCTAACCTTTTGTGCATTTTTTGATAAAAGCACCAATTTTGGCACAGAGGTAGACCAATATATTATGAACAAATTTGGATGTGGAGCCATCGCCCAACTGCCCCCTGGCGACCGTGGCGGCCATTTTGGAAAATGGCCGCCAGCAGACAGCCAAGACACACAGAAGTTAGATAAAGTTTGCTGCTAAAGGTTTTAGTGAATGTTTATTGAATGTTTTGAATCAAGACATGCCAGATAGCTCTTAGTCACATTTTGGGAGATGCTGCTGATATTAATTAACATATTTAGGCTAATTGCAGATGAAATGGCGACAAGGAAACCCATGATCAGGCATCAAATGCTGAATATTCCTTGTAAATAGGCTTGAGACTTGGGTGTGTTTTAGCCAGAGATGCTCTCTTTCAGCATGTTGCTTGAGGCCGCTGTTGCTGCTCAGGGATGTCACGCTGGTAGCCGGCACGGGGGTGTTCTTGATGCTGCCGACGGATGGGACATCTGTATAGTAGTGCGACAAACGGTCAACTGTTTTGAGGCCTCTTTCGTTCGGCCCTCCGAGGATGATGATGCTGCGGTCAATGCCGGCCCCAGGGACCGCAGGGTGTTGCATGAGGGAAATAGCAGTCCCATGGAATGACTGTTTTGCTGTGGTGGAAATTAGGTTGTGGTCGATGTTGTCTACCGCGGCAGTCGTGAAGACTCTGCCTCTCATCTTGGGAGGGCAGACTACTTGCTCCTGGTGGTAGAGGCGGCAGGCACTGTTCCCCAGCTGTGTGGAAAGGGACAGGACCCGATCATTTGGGGAGGCGGTGGCCGAGCGGTTAGCGTCCTGGAGTGCTGAGCTCAATGTCCCGAGTTCGAATCCTGCCGGGGGAAACTCTTTCAAGAGCCTGGTAGGGGAGCAGAAGGTCCTGAGTTCACGTCCCACCAAGGAGCAACTGTCAAATCCATCGTCGAGTGACTGAAGAAACCCGCATGCTGTTATAACCTGTTCTTCGTCTGCGTGTGCAACGAAGAAACTCCAGGGACAGCGTGAGCCTAAATTGAAGATAACGTCAGAGAAAACGGGATCTTCACCTAAGACCACAGGTGTCACTATAAGAATCCCGCCTGCGCCACCAACGGGCGAGTTCAACCAACATCATCAAGACCTCTATAAGCCTACAGGCGCTATAGGCTCCAACATAAAAAAAAAAAAAAAAAAAATAGGATAGAAATCCCCATGTGTGCCAACCTGTCGACGAGCTCCCTCTTGCGCGTGTGTGCATGTAGCATTAGGCCGATGTAGGTTGGAACTGGCGTCTCCTGCGTGGTGGCGTGCCTGACTGGGCGAGGCGTACTGCCTGTGGCGGCCCGTCGGTGCATAACGCTGTTGAACTTGAGGAGCTGGTCGATGCTCAGTGCCGCTGGTGTTGTGCTTTCACTCTGGTGCTTGATACTGGGACCTTCCAAGATCATAGTGACCAAGGCAAGCAGCATGGGTGGCACGGAGTCCTGTTGGCATCCTGCAGCAAACCCGTTGAACACCTTGGCATCTCCGATGATGTGGCATCTCACAATTTGGACAGCACGCGCCAGGTGAACAGCATCAAGGTCTCTGTCCAGTTCACAAGCCTTTGCCAGGGCATCGCCGAGGTCTTCATTGAATGTAAGCAGGACATCGCACCCCTGGTGCTGTGCACACATGTTAGGAAAGTGAGCAAGCAGTCTCTGCTTAAGACGGGTCGTGTGCACCCTGCCCTCATGCTTGACTCCCAGCTGTTCCATCCTTGACGTGTATAACTGCGCCAGGTCAGCAAGTTTGAAGACCGGAGATCCATGTGAGCATCTTCAATAAACACCACCAGCTCTGCGAAAGCAAGTCCTGCTATTGCGTGTTCATCGTCTGTACCTTTACCCGCCATTTCCTTAATCTTCCGTGCGCGATTGTACAAATTCAGGAGACAATTTCGGTGGTACTTGGCCTCCTATGCAACCATGTCCCCAGCGTTCAGTTGCGTCAGGAGGTCCATGTCGTCCAGAATCAGTGCGCACGACCTGACACCCGAGTCCAGTTGGAATGTCGCAGCTTCATGAAGACCAGCACTACCAGGAGCTTCTCCGCAGAAGAAGCATTTCACTTCTTGGTGTTTCGTCTCAGTACTTGATGGTCGTGACAGATATCGAGTTCGCTTGCGGGCAACAACTTCCTCTTCTTCGTCGGCGCCTATTTTCAGGTGCCTCTTCTCAGCTCTGTCTAGCTTGGTCTTGTTATACCTCAGCCTGCAGGTCTTGTGGTATCGTGCATTGTTGGCGCTCAATGCTGCTTCAACGCCACTGCCTTCATCTAATCGGCTCAACAGAAAAGAGTTGGGGAGCAATCCAAGCTCATTGAACCTTCTCAGATGTCCAGCGAGAATGCTGTAGCTGCTCCCCTTGTCTTGGCGTGTATTTTGGGATGGACTTGTCAGCGACTCTGGCGTCGTTTCTTGGCATATGAAGCATAATGACCAGTCTGTCTCTGTTGCTGGCTGGGCGGAGGTAGACGGACCTGCTTCTGCACCACGAGGCTCAACGAGTTTGAAGCTCTTCGACATTGTTCTGGAAATGGAAAAGGACAAAGTTGTATGAAAGGAGCACTCAGAATCCAAGTGAATTAGGACATGTTCAATTGAGAGATGTTTGTCATTGTTGTTATGCTAATCTATGAATAATTCAATAAATCGATAATAAGATAAGATTCTAAAAGCACATGGGCACCTTTCTTTGTTGTTAAGTGCTACCCTACATTAGCAACAACACGCAACATAATGTTTGCACAACATTGCAGATTCAAAACAATAATTTTTTCATACACATTTACTCAGTATATCTCATTCACCTAGGGATAAGTCTTCCTTGGCAGCCACATGGCGGCCATTTTGGAAAATGGTCTCTTCATAATATATTGGTCTACCTCTGTGCCAAAATTGGTGCTTTTATCAAAAAATACACAATAGGTTTGAATATCCTAGGTAAACCGCACCACTATGATGGAAAGTTCCTCCCTGTTACGTTATTACTGGAGTGCACCTCCCACCTTTTCATCCCACTGCCCAGAAGGACGGGAAACTTGTATTCGTGTTATGAGCTGGCCTCGCAGAACAAAGGTAAGGTATTACTGAACAGGCGATGTGTGTGTGTGTCAGTGTCTCCTGTGGTAGCCAAAACTCCAAAGCACGGTAATCATTCGTTTCCCGCCTTCCGTCCGTTAATACTTAACTTAGCACGTGGTCAGCCCGAAATCCTCACCCAAATGGTGGAACCCAACGTGTAGTCAATACTACGCAAGAGATACTACAACTTAAGACACCCTCTAGCTATTCACTGACTCAAGTGAATGCAGGGCAAACTTCCTACACAAAGATTCAACAACTACCAAAACGCAGCAACTCAACGACGATGTTGCAATAGGCTGCTGAGTTAGAGCA
>JACEEZ010001090.1:142995-175495 GCA_016584305.1 Chionoecetes opilio | reverse complement strand
GTGATTTGGTAATGGGTGAGTGAATGGGTGGGGGGTGATGGGTAATGGGTGAGTGAATGGGTTGGGGGTGATGTGAATGGGTTGGCGTTAATACATACATTTCTACATCCATGATTTCAGGAAAGTTAGAAGGGGCTATCTGGAGAGTCTGTGTTAGGTGGGCCGAAAGCCCACCAATAGCCCTCCGCAGGAGCTAGCCAAAAAGTCCGCCCGGAGGGTGGCTTTGCGGCTAGTATATATATATATATATATATATATATATATATATATATATATATATATATATAATACATATATATATATAATATATATATATATATATATATATATATATATAATATATATATATATATATATATATTAAGTAAAAACATTTAGTAATCGGAGTCAAACATATTTTTTACTGTTACTTAGAAATAAAAAGTGCTTAATTTTTTTTAATATATTATTGAATTGACTTAAATCATAAATATTACAACAATTTATCAGCATGACGTTCAAGATTGCTAATATAATGACTTGGAGTAATGAACTGTCGCAACTGAACTAAAGATGCAGTAGATCTCGATAAAAGCAATGTCACACCTTGAAAAAAATCATCCTCTTCGTCTGCCTCTGGGTTGCTGCCTTTTGAGTCATCTAAGACAGCCTGCTCCGTGACCTCGAAAAGCAGTCTTGATTTCATGGCATCTATATTATCAGGGTTAAGAAGGCGGACCATAGGCATCTTGAAGAGCTGATTGCTGTGGCCATCAAAAAGTCCATTTGATCAAAGAGGGAGAGCACTGGTGGGCAAGCAGCGTTCTCTGGACGGTGCGCGTAGCCACGTAGGAATCGTGTTCAAAATTGGGAATTTGCGGACATATTTGCGTTTGCGGAACTACTTCCGCAAACGCAAATCCGCAAACATTTACACTTCCTCACATCCGCAAACGAATTCGGACTTCCGCAATTTGTGGAAGTTGCGACTTGCGGAAGTGCCCACCTCTGGTGTGTGTGTGTGTGTGTGTGTGTGTGTGTGTGTGTGTGTCACTCTGTGTGTGTGTACTCATCTAGTTGTATTTTACAGGGCCTGAGCAACGCTCGTATGGCCCCGTCTCCACATCAACATTAATTTTATCATTCATCCTTAGTGGGGTTTTTTTTGTGTTGGCCGAAGCCACCACCCCGGGAGGGGTGTCACAAACCCCCGGCTAACACCCGGTACCCATTCACTGCTGGGTGGACAAGGGCTCGGGTTTTAAGAAGACCGCCCGTCTGTCTTCGCTCCGCCAGGGGATCGAACCCGGGACTTCTCGGTTGTGAGCCGAGCGTGCTAACCCTTACACTACGGAGCCCCCCTTGTGTGTGTGTGTGTGTGTGTGTGTGTGTGTGGTGTGTGTGTGTGTGCGTGTGTGTTTATGTGTGTGTGTGTGTGTATTCATCTAATTGTTCATCTAGTTGCATTTTACAGGGCCAGAGCAACGCTCGTGTGGCCCCGTCTCCATATCAACATTTTTTATCATTCATCCTTAGTGCTTAGTTATGGCCGAAGCCAGCACCCCGGAGAGCAGGTCACAAACCCCGACCAACACCCGGTACCCATTCACTGCTGGGTGGACAGGGGCTCGGGTTTTAAGGAAACAGCCCATATGTTTCCGCTCCGCCCGGGGATCGAACCCGGGACTTCTCGGTTGTGAACCGAGCGTGCTACCCCTACACTACGGAGTGTGTGTGTGTAGGGCACATGAGGTGAGGCTGGCCAAGGGTTCTCCCACACTTTCACTGGCCACTACTGCTGCTTCTTCACTGTTCCGTTCCTCATCACTCCACCGTTACTCTACCACTCATTTACCGTTCCTCCATCACTCCTTTACAGTTCCTCCATCAATACTTCACCGTTCCTCCATCACTCCTTTACAGTTCCTCCATCACTCCTTTACAGTTCCTCCATCAATACTTCACCGTTCCTCCATCACTCCTTTACAGTTCCTCCATCACTCCTTTACCGTTCCTCCATCAATACTTCACCGTTCCTCCATCACTCCTTTACAGTTCCTCCATCACTCCTTTACAGTTCCTCCATCAATACTTCACCGTTCCTCCATCACTCCTTTACAGTTCCTCCATCACTCCTTTACAGTTCCTCCATCAATACTTCACCGTTCCTCCATCACTCCTTCACCGTTCCTCCATCACTCCTTTACAGTTCCTCCATCAATACTTCACTGTTCCTCCATCACTCCTTTACAGTTCCTCCATCAATACTTCACCGTTCCTCCATCACTCCTTTACAGTTCCTCCATCACTCCTTTACAGTTCCTCCATCAATACTTCACCGTTCCTCCATCACTCCTTTACCGTTCCTCCATCACTCCTTTACAGTTCCTCCATCAATACTTCACCGTTCCTCCATCACTCCTTTACAGTTCCTCCATCACTCCTTTACAATTCCTCCATCAATACTTCACCGTTCCTCCATCACTCCTTTACAGTTCCTCCATCAATACTTCACCGTTCCTCCATCACTCCTTTACAGTTCCTCCATCACTCCTTTACAGTTCCTCCATCAATACTTCACCGTTCCTCCATCACTCCTTTACAGTTCCTTCATCATTTCTTCACTGTTCCTCCATCACTCCTTTACAGTTCCTCCATCATTTCTTCACTGTTCCTCCATCACTCCTTCTGTTACCCGTTTTTTTATATTGTTTTTTTTAGGGGTAACAAGGTTCAACCCAAGGAACTTACAGATGTCGGTGACACTGTAGGGGGTAATTGCCGGTGAGGCCTATCTTACAATTAGGTGTTCCTTACTTCCCTACCCGGACGACACTTCAAGTGGTAGCTTTAATAAATAAGTCAATCGGTCATAGTAAGTAAGGTTTGTTGATTTAAGTAATGTGCCAGGAACTATTAAGACAAAAAAAATTACATATATATACATACATAGTACATACATACATACATACATACATACATAATACATAGTACATACGTACATACATAGCATTGTCTCTATACAAAACATTTATTATTTGATAACTATGTTAGCTGTGAAAGTGTGGATTTTAAATGTGGATATGTGTGGATGAGCTATAGTGTGAAAAAAAAGTGGGTATGAGAGAGGAGAGGTGTTGAGCCACGACATTTTTGGTTGGTCTTGAGGTCAGGGATGGGTCACCTGACACAGCAAAAAATAATCTATATCTCTCTGTCTCTCTCTTTCTTCACTGTAGTCTCACTCTCTTCACTCTTCTTCCTGTAGCATCTCCTCTCGCTTCTGCTATTGTTTCAGCTGGCAGCGTCTTATAAAGGGATTACGTCCTTTGTTAAACGTGTTTACACAAGAACTCCCAGGCCACTGGTTTCCTCATTCTACATCATCTTGATGCATTGCTGACAAACACACACACACCCGGCTGCTCATAGAGGTAGCGGCTACTGGCTTCCTCCAAAGTCAGCATATGGCAGCAGAGTAAAGTATTTATTGTTTCGTCTTCCTTTATGATGAATCGGGAGTTCCTGGTCACTAGTTCAAGTTTCCTGGTAGCTGCCTGCTAATATATGAGTAATTAAACAAGTACATTAGATCTCTACCTATTCAGCGCCCTAACACTTCACCGTTCCTCCATCACTCCTTCATCGTTCCTCCAGCCCTCTTTCACCATTCCTCCACATCTCCTCCTGTGTCTCCACCTCTCTTATATTGTCTCTTTATAAACGTCCACTTTTGTCCCACTTCCCATCCGCTGCTCCACTACTTCTTTTCCCTCCTGCACTTTGCCATAAGTTATTGCTTCACCCTTCTTCTTCGGATGCCGGATGGTTCACCTCTCAAATGTTTGTTGGCCGGTGCCACGTCAACAAACCCCTACCCCGTGTCCAGGAGTAGGGGGGTAGTCAAGCCAAGGTGACCCCAGAGCCCCACTGCACTGGTGAAGGCAGACAGCTAGCCCCTCTCAACCCGACAACACGTTTTTCACTGCTGCTGTTCTGATCATCCTGCAGGCATTTCTGAAGAATTGGGTTCGCTCCCACACTGCCCTTCAACTGTCCTGACGTCATTCAACACTCCCAGCTGCCGGAGTGTTAACTACATTGCTGAGGACTGCTCGCTGCCGCACTTCTCCTTCAGGCTGCTGTACAGGGAATTATTGGGTGCCATACCCCTGCTCTGATATCATTATTGTTTAGTTCCATAGGTATTTAGTTGATTGGTTGATGTTATTTGGCTGTTAGCCAGTTATTGCTACTTTTCTTGTGTAAATATAATCGGGGTATCATTCTCCATGACTTTTCTTCCCCACCATTCTCAAGATTGATAATATTAATTGATAGCCACCTCGGCCTTGACAACAGATTATCAGCATTATAAGGTCGCAGTCACCGTGTGTTTTGTGCCGATATTCTAAGATGATATAATTATGTGATATTGAGGCGAAGCAGAGACGCGGGTAAGGACAGGCCACAAAGAGAGACATACGACAAGACAAGACTTTAGTAGAGAACGATTAGGTTAGCCCCCATCAATGATCCCAGGGCAGAATGTCATAATGGAGGCGCGTTGGGATGCTGTTCTTCTCCACCAACACCAACACCAACACCACCACCACCGTCACCACCACTACCATTACCATTACCTCCATCACCACCACTACTGCTGCTGAAAGTTGTGAGCCACAAAATATTGATTAGCTCCGGCTGTAATTTGGGGTGTGGGCATAAATCCGATTGAGAGAGAAAAAAAAAGAGGAGAGAGTTTATATATGGGCATGAAGAGAGTTATGTGTGTAGAGTTAGGGTTTAATGGCGACTCATTGCCCTTAATAAGACAACTTTTGATCGCTCCATCCCTCACTAGTGTTACAAAATTGGCCTTTTGTAACTAATTTAATAATAAAATCGTATATGCTATCAAATGTCGACTACTTGAAGAGACAGATTGTGCACTGAGTCGACATTTTATTAAAGAAATTATGTGGGAGGATTGAAAGGCCGCACCACCATTACTACCACCGTCAGTTGATATGTATTATTTCTCTTCACCCTTGAATTTTGTTTCTATACTTTCTTTTCTATCATTCTCTCTCTCTCTCTCTCTCTCTCTCTCTCTCTCTCTCTCTCTCTCTCTCTCTCTCTCTCTCTCTCTCTCTCTCTCTCTCTCTCTCTCTCTCTCTCTCGCGCGCTTCATTTCTCCCCTCATTCACATATATTAATTTTCTGTATTCTATTCCATTTCCCTTAATTTCTTTGTCCACTATATTTGTCTTTTCTTCCCTATATTTACCCAAACCGTCTCCGTATTTCCACTCTACACCCTCATCCGTATTTCCTCTTACCTGCTCCTTTCCCTCCCCTACACACTCCTCCCCTCTTCTCATGCATGTCCGAGTGGCAAAGGAAAGCGAGCCGTGGTTAGTGAAATGGCCAAAGTTTGAATATGTACGTATGCATGCTAATGGTGATCAGCTGGTTATTGTCTTGGCTGGAGGAAAGCGGTTACGGGAATGATATGTAATGGCAACGATCGAATTCAATGGTGAGTTGTCTGTGTTGTATTGTGGTGAGAAGCCTGCGCACACACACACTTGCTCTCACACGCTCTCATACACACACACACACACACACATACACACACACACACGTTGGTCTCGGTTCACTGGACGACAGCAAAAAGCCCTGCACAAAACCACCCTAGCCTGACCGCGGATGGTCAGGGCAGGTTGGCAGGGAGTGAGGGTGAAGAACTGCACCTTCGCCGCATTCGATAAGCATTCTTGTTTGAAAAATGGTTGTGGAGGGGGGTTGCCGAAGGGGGGTTGCCGAAGGGGGGGTTAGGAGGGTGGTTTGGTGGTTGGAATTCTCGATATATATGTGTGTGTGGTGTTGGTGGTGATGGTGGTGCTTTGTTCTGATGGTTATGATGCTTGTGAGTGGTTGTTGTTGCTTGCAGTGATAATGTTTCGAGGTAATGTTGTGGTTAAGTGATGCATTGACTCCTCTTCTTCTTCTGTACCTCCTCCGATACACACACACACATACACACACACACACACACACACACACACACACACACACACACACACACACACACACGTACACATGTCATCTAAATATCACAAACTATCGTATGTACATCGTTGGCAAATCCGCGAGATTACGGGAATGAAATCACAGGTTAATCTATTATGAAATATTTTAGAGGACATGGAGACCTACACCCAACTATACTTTGCCTCAGTGCACAATCTGTCTCTTTAAGTAGTCGACATTTGATAGCATATACGATTTTATCATTAATATATTTATTACTATTCCCCCGGTTGACAGAAACGCTTTTGACGCCTGGATTGCCAAAGTTCACCTGGTCAAGCTCTCACAAGTTATCCATTTATTAAGTAACCAGGACAGAAGGATGGTAACTTCAGCAGCCGGCACATTTCTTCAATGAGGTTAATCTTTTTAATTTTGTTTACATTATAAGGGACTAAGGGCAAATTAATATAAATAATGAAAAGCCCGCTAGCTGCAAGCCCCTACAAGGGGACCGGACGCCTGTTAATTAAGAAGGGTTTATTCTTCAGATCATTTTTGTTGTACATGTTACTACTGAAAACATAAAATTATGAATGTGTTATTAACATATATCAGAGTTTTATTGAGGAAAAAATATTATACCCGTAAAATTTCCGTAAAGTGGCATCTTTGTTTGGCAAAATCAGGCATTCGTTTTTCAACCGACTGTTTTGAAATCCTGCATGAGGATTAAGGGGACCCATAGCATGTTTTCTATAAAAAAAAATTGTGTCTCACTATTTCGTTTAGGAGAAAAAATATATATTTTAGTATGACAAAAATTGGCAAGTTTTTCGACGGAAAATAAATCTGCATGGATATATTCTCTCTTTTTGAAAATGTCTTACCAAAAAAAAATTGCTTTTCTTTCTTCTTTCAGAAAATGTCTTCACATATGCATTATCTTGAAAAATACTATAGAAATATTGATCGAAATGTAAATAACTTACGTGTCGAGATATGAGCCGTTTTCTGCGAGTAATGAGTAACTTCCATTTTATTGCTTTTAACAGTACAAATTTAAACAAAATGGGAGGATAAAAATAATTAAATGTGAATAAGTGTATATTATCCGATTTAGATTAATTGGCACTAGGTCAATTATTTGAAAAAATTGCGGTGACCACCTGTGACTACCTGACGCTGTGTCACTAATGTTAGCTCTTGACAGGTTAGGCAGCTGACGGTGATCGAGCAGTCAAATTCATTATATGATGTTTTTAATAGTGTATCCCTGTATCTCTTGTAAGTTCTTGATACCAAGCTCTCGAGCTGTGAATTCGAGAGGATGGTTCTCTCTTCATTTTGGGAGGGGGTGGGTAAGTTATTTTTGAAGAGATGACACTGCTGTTCTGCTTTTGTTATTACAGTAGCAGCAACTCAGAAATAACTTGTGACAACGTGGGTGACTGCTGAAAGGTCGAAGGAAGTGGTTCTGGGTGAGAGGCAATCGACAAAGGCATTGACAGTCTTGAGGGAGTAGAGTGAGTGACGCGGTGACGCCACGCCACACACGCTTGCCTGCTTCTCTTCACTCTGCTTCTTCCACCTTTGATTAGAACATAAGAACTTAAGAAAATAAGGAAGCTACAAGAGGCCGTGAGACCTACACGAGGTAGTTCCTGTTACTTAACAATACCTACGTTCACCTCACTTCCCCATCCATGAATGTATCCGGACTCCTTTTAAAGATCACTATTGACTCCGCACTGATCACCTGCCGACTGAGTCAATTCTAATCAATTACCATCCTATTTGTGAACCAGTTTTTACCTATTTCCTTTTTAAATCAACGCTTTTCCAGCTTGAATCCGTTACTTCTTGTTCTACCCTGATTACTAGCCGTAATAACTTTTCCTACATCGCCTTTATTGTATCCCTTTAACCACTTAAAAACTTCTATCAGATCGCCTCTTACTCTACGCCTCTCGAGTGAGTATAAATTTAGTAGCTTCAATCTCCTCTCATAACTAAAGTTACGCCTCCCCTGTATCATTTTGGTCATCCTTCTCTGCACCGATTCTAACAATGCTATATCCATTATGTAAAACAGAGACCAAAACTGTACCGCATAGTCTTTGTGAGGTCTGACTACTGCCAAATAAAGTTTTAGAATAACCTCAGCACTTCTACTTTTAACACTCCTGGTAATGAATGCTAACACCATATTAGCTCGATTTCTAGCTTCAATACATTGATTTCTAGGAATAAAGTCCTAGAAATGGTTCATGTATTTTGCCACCTTTTTTCTGCCTTACTGTCTTCTTTGATGGGCGACCCATTGCCTCCAACCTTTTTAAGCGAAGAAACAACGTGTGTAAGATGCTAGCAATGGCTGATGACATCAATTGCCCATTCATATGTCATGGCGTTCCCATACCCTACAGCCTTCACTCCACACACACGCTGATGCCATATGAACATCATTCTTGAACCTTAAAACAAGCTTCAATAAAATATTGAAGGTGGATCAATAAAATCGGACAATTCAAAAGTGAAATCAATAAAATCGGACAGAAAACAACGTAGGGGTACCCCATGACCATCGCTTTGGTCATCTTTGTCTGTGGGTCGAGTTTGATTAATTTCACAGGAGCATCCTGATCTGGATGTGCCCTCCAGTAGCAGGAAGTACAGGGGCACCAAAACGGACGACAGATCCGTCCCTATACCAGGTAGGTAACTTTCAAGTCCTGGGAAGTTTCTTCCAGCGCTGCCACGGCATCGAAGCTGGTGTCGAAGCCTTGCTGCCGAGGTACCCAAAAAGCCGGGAAAGGTGAGCGCTTTTGAGGAGAGGATGACAGAGATACTGAATGGGGCTCGCGACGAGGAGGCTGTGGGCAAGGGCGGGATGGCGGGATTGAAGCGGAATCAGCAGTGGCTGCGTTGAGAGAGGGAGGAGTCTGGTGGGCGTCAGCAGGTAGAGCATTGACGACATGGGGACGCTTTTTATTTTTGTTACTGCTCTCAACTAAGATGAAGTCAAGAG
This sequence comes from Chionoecetes opilio, assembly GCA_016584305.1. NCBI lineage: Eukaryota > Metazoa > Arthropoda > Malacostraca > Decapoda > Majidae > Chionoecetes > Chionoecetes opilio. The sequence goes on along the minus strand of JACEEZ010001090.1, from coordinate 166,449 downwards.
TCATCATCCTCGGTACCAGAGGAGGCAGTGTTATCATCTACCTTAATGGGCTCATGGATAAGTCTGTGCTTGTTTGACGGGGTCGGGGCCGAGGAAAGGGCAGGGTTGGTGGGGTGAATGGAGGAAGTAAAACTGGCAGAGGACAGGTCGTGGGTGCGAGAGCGATTCGTAGAGCCTGAACCAGTATTAACTGAACCAGTAGAAGTAGAAGCAGGGGCGGCAGGAGTTTTTTGTAGCAGCTACAGATCGAGCATGGGTCGAGCCAGGGCGTGCAGTGCGAGCAGTAATAGCGGCAGCGTCGGAAGATGGGCGGAACGAGGCATCAGATTGCTTTGATCTGCGAGGGTGGTTCAAAGCAGAGGCAGTAGCATCATTAATGAACGGTTCAGGGCAATCAGTATTTGTAGAAGCAGCAGAAGTGGAAGCACGGGTAGCAGCAGCTTTCTTGGAGCTAGGGCGCTAGGAGCTAGGGCGAGCAGGGATCGTGCTAGGCTGAGGGGCAGGAGAAGGAGCGGCGGTGACGGCACGAGAGAGGCGGTGTGAAGCAACAGATTGTCTTGTCATGCAAGGGTGGTTCGAAGCATGCTTCACTGATCTATCACTGGGCGATAGTTCCCCTCCTGACGAAGGGCGAGGAGAGTGGAACTTGGCCATGCCTTCAGAGTGGGGCATGACTCGGAAAATAACGCCTACAACTCAAGGCTGCGCGAGGCAGAAACAAAGCTTAATAAAAACCTAGCAAAAAACAGACTGCCCCAAAGGCAAAAAAACAGCTACCTGATGGGGGATGGTAAACTCGTCCAGCAACTATCCTACAGCGTCAGGAGGGCTAAACTGGCCGCCGTCTAAATGGCGTCGTACCAGCCCTGACGCTGCCCCTCTCGGGACTGAGCCTGACATATCAGAGTCCCTGCGCAGCCCCTCTCCACAGACCTTTCCAGTACCCCTCTAAGGGGCCCCCTCATGGAAAGGGCCTACGCGCCCAACCTTCAGGGTTCGCCTTGGGGTCTGTGAAGCGACTCTAACAAGGGGAGAGGTGCTGGTAAAAAAAACTCAGGAAACACCAGCAGCAAAGCTTTCCACGGGGTGAATGTCCACTGCCTAGCGAGGTGAACACGGAGCGACCATGTACTCCCACTGACGGCTCGGGGAACACTGTGTGTGTGGCTGTGTGCGTGTGCGTGTGCGTGTGCGTGTGTATGAGTGTGCGTGCTTGCGTGTGTGCATAAGTGTGCGTTCTTGCGTGTGTGTGTGTGTTGAGTGTGTGTGCTTGCGTGTACATGTGTTTTCTCGCTTCATTTCCCCCACAAGTATAATAATGACGCCTTTACTTTGTCATGGATAGAGTTGTTGGTAAGATAACTTGGAGAAGACGAGACAAGAGGAGGAAACCTCCACCACCACCATTACTCTCACATTCACTGTGGCGCGCACCCAACTCATTCGACAAACACACACACACAAACATGTCTGTTGTCGTAAAAGAAGCGATTGGGGTTGTTTAAATTTACTTAGTAGTTTCAGGCTAATGATTGCCTTTTAATTTATATTATTTTCTTCGGCCGGCAAGCAGGAAAAGTGGAGGGCGCGCGCGAGAGGTTGTCATGCAAGTGAGAATGGTTTTGCCCATTCAGTAAAGGTGGACTTCGCATTGACGGGAGTAGGTTAAGGAGATGTATTAAGGGGGTGATATGAGATGTTATCGCTCTTAGTATTGTTTCATCATGATTATTAGAGGCTCATGATCAATAATTTTAGCAGTTTTTACGTTTATATATGTATTTAATAGTATTATTTATGTATTTTATAGTAATTGATCTGTATTTTTTCCTGGAGTGGTTATAACTGACTCGAGATTATGCTCTTGGACTGGTTCGGGTAATGATATATATATATATATATATATATATATATATATATATATATATATATATATATACGTATATATATATATATATACGTATATATATATATATATATATAGTTATATATATATATATATATATATATATATATATATATAAATATATGATATATATATATATATATATGCGTATATATATATATATATACGTATATATATATTATATATAAGAGAGAGAGAGAGGAGAGAGAGAGAGAGAGAGAGAGAGAGAGAGAGAGAGAGCAAAAAATGCTAAGCAAAATATGCGAGGAGGGAGAATAACAATTGACAGGAGATGTAAACTGGGCCGATTCGGGCAGTCAGCGGCCTCCTATTTGCCGCATCGTGTGTGTCTTGGGTGGCCGCAGCTCTGTCCCTCTGCTTAACGTCACTGTTATTATCGGTTGTCAGACTCCTCCGCCTACCCTGTTTAGACGCCCGAATGTACAGCAAACCTCCTTTCTCCACCCCCCTACGTTACACACACACACACACACACACACGCACACGCACACGCACACACGCACACACGCACAAAAACACACACACACACAAAATTAGAAAAGTACCCAGGCATTAGTGAGTGTTTGACCACAGCTTTCTTTTCTATGCTAGTTCTCTCCTTTACTTCCCTCTCTTTCTCCCCTCCTCCTCTTCCCCCATTCTCCTCTTCCACCTTCAGCCCCATCGCTTCAACACCCCCGCCTTTATTCCTCCTGCAAGACCCAATACTTTACGCAGCGATTAAGGCTGAGTAGAGGAGAGCCATATGAGGTCTCCACTAACGACGCTCGTCTATATATGGCGGTGAGACATGAAGACGTCCTCTCCCCCGTGAAAACTATTCTGCACTGCCGTCGCGATGTGCTAAAACGGCTGTAAAGGATGCCAACCCTCATCCACGGCGGCGGCGAAATCCAAAACAGATAATTTAAGGGATTAAGGCCGGTTAGGGAATGAATTGGCGTTCTGCGATTACCTTTTTTTGACCTCCCAGACCAGCACCTTGCAAGGATTTAATTTAGGAGGTCGAGGAAGAGCAGTGGGATGGAGAAAGCAATAATTATTAAAGAAGACTATGCATGGCTCAAAATTATAATGAGGGGAATATGTAATAATAAATAGAATATATATATAAGAGGCGAGAACCAAAAACTGCTGCAAGGAGTAAAGTAAGGATATAAAAAATAGGAGAAGTATTAGGAAAAGGATAATTAGAATAAAATAAGCAATAACTTTGGAAGAGGAAGAGTGTGCATGGCTAAAAATAATAATTAGGAAGGGGAAGATGAATTAATAAATGAAGCATGTATAAGAGGGGAGAAGCAGGAGTCTACAAGGAGAAATAAAGAAGCAAGGATAGTAAAATTTAAGAGAAAATTGAATATAATGTTGAGGAAGAGAAATGCGCAGGGAGTGGAGGGGCGTCGTCACAGGGCGGTACAGACGGAGCCTTGGGATAAATGGTAGGTCTTCGCCTGGTATTTTATCTGCGAATGAACTATGGCGGGTCTGCAGGGCGCGGCAAGAATCAAGGGGAGGGCGTGTGGCTCCTCCAATGGTAGTAGTGGTGGTGGTGGTCGTTAATAAAGGTGTGGCCCCTCTGCAAAAGTCTTAGGGAGTCATATGTAAAATTTCACGGTAAGGAAAAGTAGTGAACGGGCGGGAGGGATCGCGGCGCAGGTATAGAGGAGACAAAGGGCAGTGGCATGGACAGACTGAGGGGCAGATAAAAACATGCTGCCGACAGGTTAGGAAGGAAGGAAAAAGAAGGAAAATTAGTTGTAATGATGAAAATGTTAGTATTTAGGTAATCAGAAAGGAGTTTGAAACGATGAAAGATAGACTGAAGATAAAAGGGAACGAAGGATATGAGAAGAAACAAAGAATGCCAAATAGAAGATCAGAGGAGGTAATGAGGACATGAGAAGCAAGAATATTGATGGAAGTGATAAACTACACACGCCAGAGAGAGAGAGAGAGAGAGAGAGAGAGAGAGAGAGAGAGAGAGAGAGAGAGAGAGAGAGAGAAAGAGAGAGTTAGAGAGAGATGCAGTGTCTTACAGTGATCCTTTCCACTTCACACTGCCTATAGAATGAGGTCACCGTTGGACAGGAGAAGGATAACTGAACGAAGTCATAAGCGGAAGCGAGACCTAGCCTCTCCCTCCACCTTGCATAAGTACAGGTTTATTGTGGGGCTGAACATGTCAGTGGCATCGACTTGTATCACCTGAAGTACCGGTTCAGGGAGGAAGGGAGGGAGGTAGGCCGGGCAGGGCAGGGGAGGGGCGAGGACAGGGGCCTCAGGGTTCAGCTTTCATCAGCAGCGGACACAGGTGAGTGGCAACGCCCTTGGGCACGCCGGGAGTCAGGGTCCGTGGGGAGAATGTTACTCTCTCCCGCAGCCTTGTGTGAGGGATGTAGAGGAAAGGAAGAGTGAGGAGGCAAGGTTGTGATGCTCTTTAATACTGCGGCAGCATCCTATGGCTCCTCCTCTTCGTCTTGCATCCCATTTTTCTTGCCGCCCTCCTGTCTTTCCTTTTTTACTACTACTTAAATTTTCTGGGTTTTTTTTTTTCTCTCTCTCTCTCTCTCTCTCTCTCTCTCTCTCTCTCTCTCTTTTCCACTTCACAATTTTTTATCGCCATTAAATCATGCTGTGTTAATGATGTCTAACTATTGGCCTTTTATCTCACATTTATATTATTACTAGCCGCAAAGCCGCCCTCCGGGCGGACTTTTTGGCTAGCTCCTGCGGAGGGCTATTGGTGGTGGGCCTTCGGCCCACCACCTGTGTTTGGTGGGCCTTCGGCCCACCAAACACGGACTCTCCAGATAGCCCCTTCTAACTTTCCTGAAATCATGGATGTAGAAATGTATGTATTCCCCCCACCCATTCACTCACCCATTACCCATCACCCCCCACCCATTCACTCACCCATTACCCATCACCCCCCACCCATTCACTCACCCATTACCCATCACCACACACCCATTCACTCACCCATTACCCATCACCCCCCACCTATTCCCTCACCCATCACCCATCCACCCCCACCCATTCACTCACCCATCACCCCACACCCATTACCCATCACCCCACCCATTCACTCACCCATTACCCATCACCCTACATCAAGGTTTCCTCAATTCTCGCAACACTTTTTTTTCACAATTATCGCTAATAGGCTGCTAAAAAAAAAAAAAAAGTGATCGGATCATCTCATAATTGGGCTTAAAACCTTCCCCTGGTCAACCCGGTTCCAAAAATGTGCCATATGAGGTGATTGCGCCACGGGGGGCGGAACCTATACCAGACACACACACACACACGCACACACACACACACACACAGACAGACAGACAGACAGACACACTTTCGCTTATATTTACCATTACCCATCACCCCCCACCTATTCCCTCACCCATCACCCATCACCCCCCACCCATTCACTCACCCATCACCCCACACCCATTACCCATCACCCCACCCATTCACTCACCCATTACCCATCACCCTACATCAAGGTTTCCTCAATTCTCGCAACCCACTTTTGTTTTCACAATTCTCGCTAATAGGCTGCTAAAAAAAAAGAAAAAAAAAGTGATCGGATCATCTCATAAGTGGGCTTATGACCTTCCCCTGGTCAACCTGATTCCAAAAATGTGCCATATGAGGTGTTTGCGCCACGGGGGGCGGAACCTATACCACACACACACACACACACACACACACACACACAGACAGACAGACAGACACACTTTCGCTTATATTATTATAGATTTTAAACTTCAACATTTTCTCTTCCTCCTCCTTCACCTCCTCCTCCTCCTCCTTCTCGTCCACTTTTCCTGCCCCCTCCAGCCACTGGTAAGAAGCTCGCCTAATCTTCGAGCAAATACTAGCGGAATATTTATGCGTGGTGTCATTTCGCCTTGAGCAGAAGTCGTGCAGTTAGTTCAGATTAGCCCCACTGACAGCGAGGTGTGTGGCCAGGGGGGGAATGGAAAGTCAGATGTACACAGACAAATGTAAAAAATATTTGGTGGGACCAGAGCTGAAATGTTGGGCCGCCTGAACCTCAAGTATTATGCGTTTGCATGATGATCAACATCTAAGAAAACGACATGGCTGGGCTACAAAACATGTGTCTGCATTAGCGTGGGTAAATCCACAGCGTAAAGAGTCATTGATATGAGACAGCATTTTTAGTTTTGGGAATGTAATGTTGATGTTTGAGAAAGTATCAATTACCGGCAGAGAAAGTGGCTGTAGTATTGATATATTAAATTTAGAAACCATGATTATGCCTATTTGGCAAGGAAATAGCCCTTTTATTCGATATGGTAAGAATCATGTGCTACATGCGCATTTGTATCTCTGTGAGGGAAAACGAGTGCGAATCTATCACTGCTCGTTAGCCCAGGATTCCAGGATACGGTGAAGCTGGGATAGGGGAGGGTCAGGGTGAGGGTCGTAAGGGTGATGTAAACACTGTCTAAAATATGAGGAGATTTTTTACTGATATCTCACTCAGACAAACAACAAAGTATTGACAAAACAAGTATTTATAAAACACCACCACCAGACTCCCGTCGCTGCTACCTGGTTCGTAACAGCCTTCCTCTCAACCATAGGTCACTGAGCACGAGACACAGGGACGACGGCAGACTGGAAGGGAGTTAACCTGGGCACAGGGGACGAAAAAGGGAACCCCAACAGAGGTGGGGGAGAGGGGAAAAACACCCTGTTCCGTGGGGATCTCTTCCCCCATGGCAGCCGGGGCCAGGCCCCACCCCAGATGGGGCGGGGCAAGGCCAGAAGCCCAAAACACTAAAGCCCTTTTTTTGGTCGTAGTCCAAAAAACGGAACCACAGGCGAAAAATTCGTGGGTTTCTCGTTAACGTGCACACTGGCCAACGACTCTCAAGACCGTATTAGCAAGGTCGGAAGTCCCAACTGCTCATTATTTTTGGGTTGCAAAAATCTTTTTTATAGGTAAAGTGACATATGATTCTTTTGGGATGGATATTTTCTATATAGGTAAAAATGAAATACAAGAAAGGGATCTCTACGCTGCAGCGGGGCCCTTTGGGCAGCAGCAGGGGCAGCATGATGAGCCCGTGAGGGGGATATAAACCCCAATTCACGGGGGAGATAGTTTTTTGGTAAATTTTGGGGGAGCGAGAACCCTTGGGGAACCCTATGATCCTGGTGTTCCTATGGGCTTCACGCGGGGGGCTGACGTTTCTTAGGAAGGCACAGGTGAGGCGGAAAAATGGGGTTTTTTTACTCAAAATTTTTGATGTGGGGGCTGGAGTCCTCCGCCATGTGGGTTTTGGGGGCAGGTTAAAAAGTCTTTTTACTCTTTATTATACAACTTGGGGATATGGGAGATGATATATATTGTCTTTATTAAATCAATTAGCCCCGGTTCACCTTAAATAAGGGGCTTTAAAGAGTTTAAAAGTATGATGGGGGGGGCAGAGGACGGAGAGGCCTTCCCGGGGGGCCCTCCCATACCCAAAAATTTCCCTATTTCAACCCACACACCCCTTTACCCCCCAAAATATAGCAAACACGGGGCCCCTTTACTTATAAATCTACTATTGATACTTAAAACCTTTTTTAAAACGCAACTGCCGAAAAAAAACGAGAATTATTTTGAGATGAGGGGGAAAAGAAGGGGGGGAGAGGCAGCTGGCATGCCTTTTCTTTCCGGAAATATTCTCGCTGATTGTGATTGGTCGAGAATTTTTAAAAAACTGTTTGTCATTGGCTGATGGCTGATACGCGCTTGTGACTCATTACTGCCTTACCGCAGCGCCTTCCGACCGTTAACGACCAAAAGGGAGTTTTGTAGCTTTCTCTTTGGAAAAAAGTTGGGGAGAGATGGTCTTGCTGCGAAAACTACCTTGTTGCGGGGTTTCCCTGCCAAAACCCGTATTTTTTGGAACCGGGCCGTTCCGGGTTTCCCAAGGCTCTCGGAATCGTGGGAACCCGGTTCCGGAACCGGTTCCTCCAGTATTCGCCAAACTATTTTTTTTTTGCAAAGTATGTTAAATTTTTCATTTAAAATCCAATCCAAAAAAAAAAAAAATTTCTTCGTCTTATTCCGTGAAAACAGGGACTTTTGTAAAACGACGTTTTTTTTTTTTTGGGCCCCCCACTTTCAAATTTCTGAGTCCCCACTGATAGTTCCCGTCAAGTCATGAAAGGTGCTTGCAGGGGACCAAGCCCTCGTCTGCGGGCGAAAAACGCGGGAAATGCGAGCTGGAGGGACCAAAAAACTCCACTTCCGCCTTTTTTGCCAGCTTATGGTAATTTCCCCCCTATAAAATATTTTTATCATATAAAAGGATACAATCTTCGGAAATTTTTGTTCTATAATATTATCAAATAAAAAACCGTAAAAACCACTAATAATGCCATTATAAATTCAAGAAATATGCTAAACTTAATATTTTTTAAAAACTCTTCGTCTTAAATACTTTCGAAAAAATTTTTTTAAGGGAGATATAAAATAAAGGGGAAATTTTCTTAGTTTCCCTGTACATTCTTTTTCTGATAAATTAATTAGCAGCATGCTTTAGTGTCTACTAAATAAAAATTCATAAAAGGGGGAAATTTTTTTCCCGGGTTTGAGAGGTTATTTATTTAGTTAACGCTCATTTATGATGTGCAAATTTCATTTTCAGAAAACAAAATTTTCAAGGGAAACAATGAAATTCTGCTTCTTTTCAATTCTCCGAAAAAAAGTTTTCTCGCAAAGTTTAAAATGACGAAGAGTTTAATAAAATATTAAAATTTTCATGCAATTTCTTGAGAGTCAAAAGGCATTTCTTGTGTGTTTTTACGGTTTTTTATTTGAAATTTTTATAGAACAAACTTTTTCCCAAAGAATTTTTATTTTTTTATTTTATTTACATACAAGGAAAAGGAACGGGCCAAGGGGCACAAAAAAGGGGAACCAAACCCGCTTAGTTGCAGTCCCTAAAGAAGAAGTAAGGAATAAAAAAAAAACAGAGGGGTGGGCCAAATTTTATTTTCGGAAGTTCTTTTACTCCTTTTAAAAAAGATTTAAGTCTGGAAAGGGGAAAAAATGAAACGGAAGGGGATTTCCAGATTTTTCCCATGAAAAGGGAGAAAAAAAGAAAACTGTTTAACTCTTGCATGGGAAAGATGACAGAAAGGGATGAGAATGGTAGAAAGTCTTGTGCGCGAGGCCCGGGGGAGTGGGGGAGATGCAATTAGCGTTAGAAGGGGGAGCATGAAAATAACGGTAGAAGAGAGCAAGAGAAAACAACTTTGCGGCGGTGATTTAAGGATTGAAGCAGTCATCAGAGGAGGGGAGTTGATGAGACGAAAAGTTTTTGACTAAACCCCTTTTTGGGAAAGCTGTATGAGTGGATCCTCCCCAAACATGGAGACATCTCCATACATGGGGGATAAGGCCCTTAGAGAGAAAGAAATTGGGGGGAGAAAAAAAAGACGCAGACGCCACAGCACACCTAATTCTTAGAAGCTGTTTTAGCAAGAGATAGATGTGGTTTTCCATTCAGATTTTGAAAAGGAATCCAAAATGTTCTTTGTAGAAAAAGGAGCATTTTGATGTCATTAAAGAAGGGGGGTAGTTATTGGGTGGGTTTTGTCGGTGTGGTGAAAAAATTGGGGTTTTTTGTGGCATTGAACAAAAAAAAGTTTGTTTCCCCCAATCAGAAATTATAAAAGATCAGAATTTGGGCGCTCGGTGGCATTTTTCTGTAACAGTATTCTTTTATATAAAAATTTAGTGGGGGAAATTTCCCAAAAGCTGGCAAACCGGCGGAAAGTGGAGTTTTTGGCCTCCACTCGCTCCGACGGGCGGCTTTTGGGTTGAAACGGCGGCTTTTGGCTTGAAGAGCTAGATCGTGACGTCAGGCAAAAACACCTATTGAGATTAGAGGAACCTTTAAGGGGGAACCCGGGTTTCCGTATCGGAAGGGTTCCCAGCCAGTCGGGCGGAACCGTCGGAACCGGTTCCCAAAACCGGTTCTCGCCCACCCCTACTCCGACCAAGGGTTCAGACTTCGTGTCGAAGACTTCGTGTCGAAGGAGATTTGGGACGGGGTGAAGCGTTGCTGTTGCCCGGGGAACCAGTCTTCATCGGGATTCGGACCACAACGGACTAAGCAGGTGTTGGGGGAAAGGGGAAGGGAGGTGGCGGGGGGGAAAGAGTGGCGGAGGGGATGGAAAAAGCGCCTGAACGCCTGAAAGGGGGTTCCCCTTTACAATCTCGCAAACGTTTTTTTTCTTTTTACATCTGGGCCTATAGCGCCTTTGGCAGTGACCTCCAAGGGGGGGATGGTAGGCTCTAAATCTAGTCAAAAAGCCGGTCACATGAGAAATTTTTTCCCGCTCTTTGGTATTTTGCTACCAAAAATGCCGTTGGGGAAAAAGGTCGGTGTTGTCACAAGGCGTTTCGTCTACGGCATCTTCCTACCAAGTCTAAGATCTTATTTTTCTATCTTAGCTACCGCTTTACTGCATCTAATAATTCCTTCCCTTTAAATTTTCCCCCTTCATAACCATAAAAAACCAAACCACTCAAAACCGTACTTGTTTTCCCAAAATAAAGTAAAAATAAAAATATATTACCCGTTTCATAGTAAAAACACGCGCACCCTTTAGATTTATTTTTTTTATCAACTTTTTCCCGTATAACTTCTATCAAAAACTCAAAACGAACTTTATATAAAAATCATATGTAAAAAAAATATAAAAAACACGCATGCCATTCATACACTGTTTTGTTATATAAAGTAAAAACCTATTTTATTTCTCCTACCCTCTCTACCAAACACTTTATTTTCCTCCTCTCATCTTTATTTTTCTCCTCTCATCTACACCTATTTATTACTATAAAAAATTATACGCTATTTTCCCCTTTTTAACAACACTCTTTTTTAAAAAATATCCATAGAGATGCTAAGCATCTCTTGACCACCCAAGTTTGGGTCTTTTCTCTTTATTTCACTGAAATTTGTTGTACAAGTCTTGCTGGCGTGGTCCCCGAAATGTAAATAAAGATCCGTACGGTGAAAAAGAACGAACATGCGCGATTTTCCGCTTTTTGCTACCAAAAATGCCGGTATCAGGCGTCAAATATGCTGAAATGCGTTTGCTACCAAAAAAAATGCCGGAAAAAGTGTCCGTGGACATGGCCTTAAGAGTCCAGGGTTCACCCCAAAGACAATGAGGCTGGGCCCGTGGTGGCGCAGGCGGGAAAATTTTTTTTTTAGTGACGCCGTGATTAGAGGTTTCCCCATGCCCCCCCCCCTTTTCCTCTGATCACTCGCAATTGAAGATAAAGGGGGCAGCATTTTGGCTTTCTTAGGCCCTCGAGGTGCATAAGGATTTTAGGGATTTGGTTTCTCATCGGGGATCGAACTGGGGCCCCCGAGGAGCCACTGGGAACGCAAACCCACTCTGCTACCCCCTCCCGATGGGTGACTTTTGGGGTATGATATATATTATATTTATATATATATATATATATATTATTTCAGGGAAACAAAAAACGCTCTTTTTACAGTTTTGGGGTTTTTAAAAAAGCAATTTTTTCCCCAAAACTATTGGCATCATAGGCTAAAAAAAATTTAGTAAAATAATAAAAAATTCTAAAAAACAAATTAATAAGAAAAAAAATTATTTTTTCCCCTAAAGATAAAAAAAGATAATTGGGAAATTAAAATAAAAGATAAAAAGAGAGAATGAACCGGTAGTGTATGTGTGGGGTTTGGGTAGAGGACTGACTAAAGAGACTTATTTAAAGGAATTACAACCTCTCTGAGCAAAACGGAAACATTTTCAGAATTTCATTGATTTTTTTGTAATTGGCACGAGGTGACTTGGTTTTTAAAGGGTCGGGAAAAATTTTTTGATTACAAAATTTTAAATAATTTTGTGTCAGGGGAATCCTTGCTTTATTTAATATCCTGTATCTTTAACGAAAGGGCCCCCCCCCTTTCCCTCAACATATCGGGATTTAACAAAAGAAAGGGTATTGTGGATGTGAACAGCAAAGTCCACACCTCTCGCTTGATCTTCCCAACCCCCCAAGAGCGAGGGACGAGGCAGGTTTATTGTCTCCATAACCACTGTATCCTGGACTGCGACGAGAAAATGTTTGAATTGTGGGGCTGCATAGGGGCCTGCGGGGCCCCGAAAAGATATATAGGGGTCTATGGACTATCATATAGATGGTTTACAGTATTTTGTTAACTGTAACTCGTAAATTTTTGTTCTATAATTTATAAATAAAAAACAGTAAAAAAACGCTAAAGAAAGGCCATTTACGGGGACTATGAAGAAATAGCATGAATTTAATATTCACTTAATTTGCCATTTAAATCTTGCGAGTAACTTTTTCATAAAGGGGTAAATGAAGCGAAATTTTTTATTAGTTTTTCCTTTTCTATATTTCGTTATCTGATAAATGAATTAGAACCATGCATAATTAGCTTTAAAATAAATAAATAAAATCACACTCGGGAAATTTTTCCCGATTGTGGGGTTATTTTTTTACTTATATATTTTTTTTTTGATAAATGAATTGTCCGTATAAAATTAGCGTGACAAAATAAAAACCTCATCAATGGGGGAAAAAATTACCCGATTGAGTTTTTATTATTTTTTAACTTTAAATTTTAGAGGGTTTTTAAATTAATTTATCAATAACGAAATATAGCAAGGGAAAATTTTAAAAAAATTGCGCTTCTTTTGATACCCTTCATGATAAAAGTTGACTCGAAAGTTTTAAATGGCGAAGAGTAAAGTAATTTTTCTTCAGAGTCCGTAATGGCATTTTTTTACCTTTTTTTTACTGTTTTTTTTTGATAATATTATGAGCAAACATTTACGAAATTACAGTATATCAATATACTAAAAAACCAGCCTATATGATCCATATATATATATATATAACCCGAGCGGCCCTCCGATTACGGCCCTTGTGCGACAGGCCGATATTCCGGCCAGTCCGGGTATAATACAGTGGTCTATGGTCGCAAAGGCCCTCAATCCCCAAACCCCCCCACCAGGCACCTCAGTTCCCCACTCTGCACTCCACCCTGTCACCCCAACAGACAGGAGCAAGTGACGGTCCTTCTCCAGGCAGAGCCCCCCCTGCGTTCCTTCCTACCCGTAGGGGCCCGTCTGTGGAACCGCTAGCTCGCCAAACGACCCCCACCATCGCGCCCGCTCGCAAAGATTTCAAGCGGGGCTAAAAAATTGGTTTAAAATGGTCTAGATTTATTGAATATAAAATGTATTTTTATATCATATTTAGCTATAAAAAACGCTACAGTAAAGAGCTTGAGGGGTTTAAGATCTAGATCGGGGTTTAACCTGGTTGACCGTCCACCTAAAGGGGGACGAGATGAGGGGGGTGGACGGTGTCTTGGGCTGGACAGGTGGGTGGAGGACAGCCCATGTGTGGGTATAGAAAAGGGGAAAATTTTTTATGGTTAAAAAGGTAAAAGTGGGGATTTTTTACAAGTATAGGGAAAAAAAAAGGGATTAAAAGTGAAGGTGAACAAAATTAAAAAATGTAGAAAAGAGTATTTTTTGATTTGGTCTTTGAAAAGTATATGGCTGGGGCAGTGGCGGGAAAACAGGGGTATGAGACGCAGAGCAGACATGGGGGTTTCGAATTCCCCGGTTTAGACACGACTTTGTGCGGGAAAACCGGCTTTATTCAAAGACACCCAGACCTCCAGAATGTGGAAGCTTCCCTTCTCAGATGAGGGAACGATCTTTCTGTGCCCCTTTGGATTTCCCAGTGAAAATTTATAAAAATGCAGCTTTCAAAACATATGGCCCCCAGCTTGCATGTTGGGTTTTGTCCGCTTCATAGTCAGGACTACAAGGAGTAACTAAAAAAGGAAAACGTCATTTTTGTGCAGATCCCAAACATCATGTACGGCAACATCATGTCTGTTTCGCAATTTTCTCAAGCTTAGTTTTTCAAGGCATAAAAAAAGAATGCCATTCTAAATTTGGGATCTTATGCGGGTGGACTTAAAATGCAGTCGATCCCTCGATTAAGTGATAGAGAAAAAATTTGCAACAGCCCCAAAGTCATGTTTTTTGGCTTAAAGGAAAAGGTTTTGTTTTTGGATTACCAAATAAAACACACAGGGGTCAATTTTACTTTAGTTTCATGAAAAAAAATGCATTTGCTGTATTTCCGAAGGATTTTTAATTTTTTCTTGATATTTATATTTTTAGATGCATGTTTTATTATACAGAAAAATATGAACTGCAAATTAAAAATGAGAGTGAAACTGCCTTTCCCCCTATATATTTTGTAGAATGATATATTTATTTTTTAAAAGTCAGACCCGTGAGATTTAAGGAGAGAAAAAAAATTGGGTGGAAGCTCTTACCCAAACACTTAGGGGTGGGGCGACATCAAAAAGGGTTGAAGAGCATGGTCGTTTATTTAATAAAAAGTATTTTTTTTAAACATATTAGCTTAGATAGCTTAAGAAAGCCCGAGCTTTGTCTATTTTCAAATGTAAGAACAGTTAAATATAAAAAATAAAAAAAGAAGAGGAGAGAGAAAAAAGTGAAGAGAGACGAGAAAGAGAAAAAGAAAGAGGGGAGAGAGAGGAGAGAGAAGAGAGAGAGAGAGAGAGGAGAGAGAGAGAGAGAGGAGAAGAGAGAGAGGAGAAGAGAGATATAACCAATCCTTTTTCCTTCCTCGTACCTGATTTAACAAATATGTGTGAATGTGTGTGTTGTGGTGTGGGGGGGGGGGGGGGGGGGGGGGGCTTTAAACCCTTTTTTCCTAATTCTACTCCTCCAAAAGAGGCGCCTACCGTAAAATTGCATTTTCAAAAGCGAGCAGTCATTTCCCCCCCCCTATTTCTGTAACCACGATAAAAAATTGTTTTTCCATGATCTGGTTTTTAATTTCAAACTCCTCAGCTTCGTCACGGTTAGTTTGGGAGGAAAATGTTGCATGTAGTATTTAAAGGTTTTTTCTATTTTTTATTTTATACCGTTTTAACCGCTTGTACATTTTTAAAAATTTCTCTTCTCTCTCTCTCTTCTCTCCTCCTCTCTTCTCTCTCTCTCCCCTCTCTCTCTCTCTCTCTTTTCTCTTTCTCTCTCTCTCTTACGGGGCCCTTTCAAGAAATTTTTTCGACCCGTTGGGACCGGGGGCGCGGATACAAGAATGAAGAATCATTTGAAAACACTCCCCCGTTGCCTCCAGGTTGGTTGAGTCAGTCAGCGATTTCTCACCCACCATGACATCCCACCTGCATTCCCCTTGCCCTTATTCCATCCATTTTTTCCAGACCTTTAAGGGGAGTTTTCAACACAACCGAGGTGACATCGTTTTTGAATGCCACGTGTCATCATTAAGGTAAAAATGGGCAGGAAGCCTTATATTGTTTTGCTAAGTGGGGAGGAGGGGGAGCGGCGGTGGGGAGGGGGTTCAAAGTACGCACAAGCATCATCAAAACCCCTTTTTTCTTCATCAACGCCTCAGATAAGTGGGGAACATAACAAAAACTATTTTTAATGGGGAATGATAAATTAGGCTAGTAAAAGGGGAATTAGATAGTGTAAAAAAAGCAAAATCTGATGCCGCCTTGGATCGCTTGTGTTGGTACGCCTGCTTTTTGCAGCCACCCCTTTGTTGGGACGACTGTCAATATCCACCCGGGGGGCATTTCTTGAAGATCCCACGGGGGAGATCGACTGTGGGGAACTCCACCTGCCGGGATTTGACGAGCATTTTTGCATTAGCCCCACATCTCTCCTCGGGCGGCACATACCTGCCAACCTGAGGTTTGAATGGGTGTTTTTTTTTTTTTCCATTTTACTGTAAATTATATTCCTCCCCCTGAGCTGTAGTTAAATGGGGTTTGGTGGGAAATTGCTATATTTTATTGCCCTTTTGTATTTTTTTTTTTTTGCTGTTTTTTTTTTTCCCTCGTTCTTATATTTTGTTCTTGTTATCTTTTTCTCTCCCCCCCCCTCTCTCTCTCTCCCCTCTCTCTCTCTCTCTCTTTTCTCTTCTCCCTCTCTCTCTCTCTCCTCTCTCTCTCTCTCTTCTCTCTCTCTCTCTCTCTCTCTCTCTCTCTCTTTCTTTCTCTCTCCTCTTCTCCCTCTCTAACCCCATTGATCCTTAGAATTTTGCATCAAAATTTTATACACTTTTTCGTAATTTTATTATGATTATCAGGAGCTGAATTGGGACTATCTTCAGTGTGTCACCATTTAAACTTGCACACCACACTTAGCATCCTCTATGACCCACCTTTGCCTCTCCCTTTTCTCACTTTCTCTCTCTATAGTTACTCACTTTTCTTTTATATCCTGACCGTCATTCATTGTTGTCCCGACATAAATTTTAAAAACAAAAGTTATTTTAATCTTCATGATATTTTCCTTACCCTCCCATATATATCAATATATTAAATAATAATATATATATATATTATTATATAATATATTTTATTATATTATATATATATTAAAAGAGAGAGAAGAGAGGAGAGGAAAAGAGAAAGAGAGAGAGAGGAGAGAAAGAGAGAGGGGGGAAAAAAAAAAAAAAAATTGGAGTCATCTTTTTTTTTCTTTATTCCCAGGCAGACAAAAATTTTTTTTTCTTTTTGCCATGATGCAGGACAGATCACGTCCAGATGTCCAGATAAAGCAGGCCAGGACTCCTTTTCCCCGGGGGTAGTGACGGTAGGACCGGGCCCTTTTCACAACCGCGTTTATTTGATTTTTAAGGCTAGGTTCTTCCCTTTTTTTTCCCATTTCGGTCTTGAAACTCTTTTTTTATATATATACGTTTATAGAAATGGCATCCTGCGGCCTTATGTCTTTTGATGCGGCTGATATCATAAAATAATAGACATATAGTGCGGCTCTCTGGAAGTAGCTAAGAATTGGAGAGGGGAGAGAGAGAGAGAGAGAAGAGAAGAGAGGAGAGGAGAGAGAGGGGGAGGGGAGAGAGAGAAAAGGGGGAGAGAGAGAGAGAGGGAAAAAAAGAGGGAGAGAGGAGGGATAGCGTGTCAGAGAGAGAGAGATACGTGTCGCATATCATCCGGTAAATACGTGTGTAAGTGACCAGAATCCAACTTCGGTTTGAAAGGGTGAATGAAAATTTATTCTTTTTACATCCTGGAACTTTTTTTTTTTTGTATTCCATTCACAGGCATGTGGTTAGTTACTTTGTATATCTCAGCTACCAGTGTTAACGTGTGGTGAACGATCTGGTTTTCCCCAACCTACCCCTTTTTAGTCCAGACCGGTAAAAGCTGTAGTATGGACGTGCGGGCCCCCCAAAACACGTCATTTTCGTGGCCCTTTTTCAAAATTTGCAACCCCTTTCTCTATAGTATAGTGTTTTTTCCGTTCATGGTTACCGCGGTGTCACCGGATGAAAAGGACCCGGTTGAGGCCCGGGGCTTAAGGCTAAAAATTTCCCGGGATGAGGCTGAAGAAAGAGGTGGAGGAGGTGGTATAGGAGAGGAACATTGCTTTCTTACTTCTTGCTTTACTCGTAAATATTTTCTGTGCGTTCTTTTTGTGTTGTGATGCCCCGAGGACTCCATTAAACGTCAGTCGGGCCAAGTCCAACCAGACGCCGCCACACCACGCAGCGAAATTTTTTGGGGGTCCATAAAATAAAATTTCTTTGAAAACCTT
The DNA here is from genome assembly GCA_016584305.1 of Chionoecetes opilio. Lineage (NCBI taxonomy): Eukaryota > Metazoa > Arthropoda > Malacostraca > Decapoda > Majidae > Chionoecetes > Chionoecetes opilio. The sequence continues at coordinate 148,829 of JACEEZ010001090.1, read as the reverse complement.
GCCTAGTGAAGTGTTTCCCATTATTTATCCTATTATTACAACATTTTTTTTTACATAATTTTAGGAAGTTTCTTTAGGCCCTCAAACCCAGAACACAACCCTATTTTTCCTTTTAAAAGCACATTTTTTTGCTATTCAACATATGATAACCAAATATAGACACAGAAGAGTGACAAAGTCTGGGGAACATACCAAAAGCTTAGTCCCAAAACAGGGGGACTTAGGCAACTCATTGTTTAGAATAATGACCATTAGCAATATTTTTTCAGAAAAAGGGCAAAAACGCGACCCGGCGCTGCGAATTGCAGCTGTCCAAAGGATGCTTCAAACTTCATGGCAAGTGTTTTCTGTCAAAGGGGGTACTGTTCCCGATTGTTCAAAACCCTGCCCCCAAAACCCGATCTTTTCTGGGATCATTGGTAAGTATTGTGGCAAAGCCCAGATAACTTGACTCCCCGCTCATGATCATTGACAACTTTCACCGTACGAACAAATTAAATTATTCAGCATCGGAAATTTTAGGATCGATGCCTTGCTCGACTGGTTTTTGCAAGCCAACCGTTTTTCATCCCGAAGCGGAAAAACTGAGTGGGGTTCGGGTCCTATCAAATCCTTCAAAAATTTTGGGCACGAGCAACTTTTCGGAAGAGAGGCTTTTCCGAGGGAAATTTTCTGGTTTGGGTGTCTCCAACAGCGAGCAGCCATTTTTTGTTTCTGCTGTTGGTCATTTCGATTCTTGCGAAATTTTCAAACGGAAAAAACTTTCCCCTTTAGAGGTACCACCCGTGGGGGCCAAGTTTCAATCACAGTGTCGCAAAATGCCTTTTCAACTTCCGATAACCACATATCGTGGTGAACTGAAGCATTAATTGGAGCAAAACCCCACCATTGTGGCTTTCATCCCTGCTGCAGTGTAGAAAAGCGCCAGAAAACCCGTTCATGCGCATCAATTTTGCTACCCGCGTTATCAAAAGCATCGCCCGGGGGAACAGTACATCTTTCCCGCATAGAGTTTTTCGCCATCCCCGGGCTTGAGCATGGGACCTGGTTAAAAAAGTGGTACCACGCGGGGGGGGTTTCACCCAAAATGATTACGTATTCTCCCGCTTACGGTAGTCGCCGAGGGAAAGCAGCGTATCTTGGTTTGTAAGCAGAGCAGTAAAATCATTGACAACTTTATTTCTAATTTTTAGCAACCAGTGGTCTTCGATGGTCATTATTTGTATTGGAAATTTTTGTCCAAATTTACCAAGCCCCTTTGAATTTTGCAAATAGTTTATTTTCTGGGCCAAAAATTGCACCAAAAAAAAGTTTCCAACAGCACCCACAACAAGTTCTAACATGTGGGGGGAAGAGATATAACAGCTTTCTACCCAAACGTTTTTCAATAAACTGGTTTTCCTTTGTTACGCCCCCTGTTGTGGCTGTCGTATCAAATACTAAAGCTGCAACTCTGTCGTCATGTCCCCAAACGTCGAGTAATCATACGTAGCATCAGCTTGTGTCTTTCCCCTTTGGAGCAAAATTGATGGCACACCCAAAAACTTCCCTCCTTGTAAGGAGACCCGACAAAAGAACTGCCAGCCATTCATACTTTTCTCCAAGTATGTCTTTTAAAAGTTTTCCATCCCATGTAGTGCACCAAAGAGAGGCGGGTTCTGCCTCACTTTCTCCTGGCATCTTCAGCTAACTTTTGTCGTTGCACATTCGGTCGCCCAGTGGGATTTGAATGTCGAAATCTCCCGATTTCACCAGCTGTATTTTATGCTGATCGATCATTGTATTGTATTGTCAATAGTTTAAATCGATCGCAGCACTTGTTATTTCCCCACTGCTAACTTTTTTGGGGGAATTTTAGGCATACAAACTCTTCTCGGTTCCTTCTCCCCGGTAGGTTTAACCCCAAAATCAGGTCAAAATTTATGCATGTCTTTGGCGTTGTATATCGAGCTAGTTCAACTGAAACGCAGCCCTCTACGCGCATCGTTTTCATTTTTAATTTTTTTTCTTTTTTTCTTTATTTTGGGTTCCCGTGCCCGTCTTTCAAGGACCCGTTTTTCCCTTCGTTTGGAAACTTTATCATGCCCATCCCTGCAAACTTACTCTCAGTTTCGATTAAATGAATCAAAATCTTCCCGTTCTTTTTGGCTACAGAATCTTGATTTCATTTTTTCGGCAAACGGCATGGGTGCACCAAATCGAAAAAGAGGTCTAAGTGGCTTTCAAAGTTTGTTTCTGTTACCAGGATCTGATGAGGGGCCCCTTTTTTTCATCAAACTTTGCCCCTCCCCCCATAGTTTTTTCACTCAAACTGCAGTAGTCTGTTTTTTTTTGATCCGGGCCCGTTCCAAAAAACAGCAACACTGTCACCACTTTTTAAACAGTACAAACAGTTTTGTTTATAAAAATTATAATTGATGTGAAATTGTGCAGCATCAATTGGGCAAGCACACTTCGAAGCGTGGGTGTCGCGTTATTTAAAATATTTCTAACAAAACAGATTATTTCTAACAAATATTAATTATGGTCCCATTCAAACCCGTGAGTTGCCTAAACCCCCTGTTTTAGACTTAAAAAAATAAGCTGATGAAATAGATTCCATGTCTTTGTCACTCTTCTGTGTCTATATGTTGAATTTTCTAGTTGAATAGCAAATAAATGTGCGGTTTAAAGGGAAAATACGGTACTTGTGTTTTGGGGGTTTTTAGGGACCTCAGGAAATTCCAAAATTGTGTAAAAAATATTTTTGACATAATATGGAGAAAAATGGGAAAAAACCTATGGCAAGGTTTTCAAAGAAATTGTATTTTATGGAAAAACCGTCGCAGCGTGGGATAAGGGGGAAGCCTCCTTAAAAACCCCCCCCGTAGGATCGTGTCGAATTTTTAACTTCCCAAATTTCGTTTTATTTTTTTTCAATGCTAACCGGGAGCCGGCTATTTTTACAGAAAGCGCCGGATCGGGAGGGGAACACTAATAAATAAGGACGCGATGTAAAAATCCATCCATCCAAAAACTTTGGGGAAGCCAGACCCCGAATTGGAAAAATTTAAAAGGGGTCACTCAAGAATACAACCGACAGAGATTCTACAATTGAAGGTGCAGCGAGTGAAATTATTTTTCTACCCGTTTTTCAACTTTTATAAAAGTGAGCTCATTCCTTCCTTCTGAAAAAGTGGGTAGAGGCGGAGATGGAAAAAAGTACCGAGAGTAGAGTAAGCCGGGCTACCAAAGTTTAGTGTATTACTGTATTCAGCCGGTAGAGGGACTCTGTGGGGTGGTGGTGATATATACGGGGTTCAAGGGAATTTGGGGTCAGTCTTTTACGGCTATGAAGCATCAATAATAAACTGGAATACCGTCGATGGGGTTACGTGGACCCAATACAAAGGACTTCAGAAAAACAATACAGGTGTAGTTTTAGGAGGAGATGCCAACGTATGATGAAGTGATTTAAATAACGTTTACAGTGAATAGATAATTTTAATAATTTAGTAGAATGTAACTTAAAAAAGCAGACAAGTACTTACGTTTTATGTTTTATAGCTGTGTCAAAAGTTGTACACAACATTACTTCACTTTGGGTACTTAAGAAATTGATGGTAAAATTTTTAAAAATTGAATTGAGTCAAATGCCTTTTGTAGTAGAAAATATTGTTTATGTTTTGTTAGCTATGGTGCATTTTTTCTTGAAAAACCATGTTGATGGCTGCGAGAAACTTATATTTTTTTTTCACATCAGAGCGGAGACTTGTGAAGGTGCTTTGCATTGGGGTAACGATATGATTTGGGAGGGAAAATGCAGCCTAGCATTCATTTGAATTAAAACTACAAGAGGTTTTTTCCCCAAAAAATAATTTATAAACCGTCAAATATCATCAGTTTCTTGCATCTTTAACAGGACTGATGACATTCAAGTTCTAGTTATATGTCGGAGAGTGGAAAAAAGTACCACTATAGGAAAATATAGCGTAAAAACGTTCTCTGGTACTACATATACAAAATTATCATGATCAGATTTGAAAGGTGACCCCAAAAACATAGATTTAGACACCAAAATTGATATTCTAGACTGATTTGAAGTGAAATTAAACCACAATATGGATTTTTTGGGTACCCATTTTGAAATTTTTCCCTGGTGGAGTTAGTCCACCCTTTTGAGATCGGTACCTCGCTAAAATTTCTGTTTTTGGCCCGATCTACCAGAATCGGCATTGGAAAAATGGGTCCCGGAAAATTGGTCACGGACTCATGGTGGGGTCGTCTACTAGAAGCACTGTAGATATTATAGAGGCAGATGCCATAAGAGTGTAGCTCTCCCTGTAAAATACAACTAGATCATACAACTAGATAAATACCCCCCCCCCCCCCCCCCACCACACACACACACACACCACACACACACCACAGATAGATAGATAGATAGATAGATAGATAGATAGTTTTTATTGACCACAGTATGCAGGTATAAATATTGATATTACATAATTCCTAATACAAACTTAAAACATAATAATCATTAAACATAATTCCTAAATACTAATTTAAACAATCATTAAACTATCAACTAATTATAACTGTAGTCCACAGCATATGCTCAATATATTAACAATTCCAGCCTTGGCTATCTAGTTACTTATAGGTATTCAGAACCTCATGAATAACTTTACAAAGAGTTGCAGGTGAAAACTGAATGGAGAATAACTCGTTCATCGTGGTGAATTGGTATAAATCTCTAATACTTTGTGTCATGGGGCATTGTTGTATAACGTGTTGCTCAGTCTGTATGTCACCACACCTACATAGCCTTTCCTCAAGCGGCAGGCGGCCTCTGCCTCGCCTGTTCCATCTACCCGTTTCACACGCTAGTGAATGGCCACTGCTACGGAACTGTGTGAAAGATAACCTATGAATTTCATTTATTACATTTCTTTCTTTATATACCTCATGAACTTCCATTTCCGGGTTGATACATTTGTAAGTTAATCTTCTAGATGAATCACTTTGTCTTATACCATCAGTTACATTTAACATTGCTTCACTTAACGGTGTTACATCCTCATTTACAAAGGTCCTAACTAATCTACTTGTACATGTTCCTGAATTGTGAACTAAATTTATTACAAAAGCAAGTGGGTCATCATTATACTGGGATCTCTCATGCCACACACACAACCAGGTTACGCGGAGGCATAGACGACACAGCCCAAGCGTCGGGGTCACCTCCCTGCAGCAGACCTCGGAGTAAAGGGTCAAAATATCATGCATATTGAACAAGGCCACACAAACTCCTTTCTCGGGTCATCTTTCTCGCCGGCAGAGCAGAGATAATGAATAATGTTGTTTGATTATCTACATTTTATTCATCACCGTGATTTATGTCGGTAGGAAGCGTCAGTCAAGAGACAGAAAAGTCCCACTTGGAGGAACACTATTTGGTTTTACATTCTGAACAAGGTCACAGCACCTTGCCGGGACCATAACTCCTTTTTCCCCGAGATCAGACCTTAAGATTAGTGTTTATGGCTTCTGGCTCAGCGTTACGGCCCCATAAAATATAGCTAAACTCCTTCACTATTGGTTGGGATAAATATTATTTCCCACATCAACATTGCCTCATTGTGTATGCGAGGGTTTGTAGGATGAGGGAAAGTGGCAGCGGAGGACCTCGGCCGTGCATGGTGCTCTTGCCTGTCAGGGAAGGTGGGAGGGATAGATGGAGGGAGGGAACGCGGCGAAGAGGGGAAAATAAAGACGAATGGAGGGCTGTAGGGGAACACAATATCTTTAGGAAACACTATAGTAAAGTAACCGTAGTCTGGGTCACTGGTGCC
>JACEEZ010001090.1:132995-137995 GCA_016584305.1 Chionoecetes opilio | reverse complement strand
GGGTTTCTCTCCTCAGCTACACCTCTGTAATCTGGATCAACGACTTCATCCCTTTCTGATTTGCTGCTCTCTGAAGACGGCTGCTCTCTCTTTGGAGGAGTGGGTACGGAGAGCTCAGGGCAGTGTGGCACTGGGGCGATGGATGACGGAAGGTCTGGATATATGATAGCAGGCGCATTCTTGCCAACGTTTGGAACGTCCACTCTCGACGTTTGGAAGGGTCCACCATGCAGAAGAAGCAATTGCTTGAGTGGTCAGCTGCTTCCCTCCAAATTCGTGTGATTGCGAATTTCATTGCTCTATTTTCCCCTCTGTACCATCCTGCAAAAGAGCAAAATAAAATTATGAGTAAAAATTTTAATATATTTTACTCATGACTAATGCATGATTGTTGAAACTCATTTAATATATATGTTTTTCAATAACACTGGTTTAAAAAAATTAAAGTAAAAAAATTATTTAAATTTTAAAAAAATCCAAAACTTGTACACTTAATAATTCCACTATCCAAACTTTCCATCTTACCTTCTAAAGTTATTTAGCAGAGTTCGCAGGTGAAATGAGGTGCCCACACTTTGTCTTGATCCCCAACAGGCATGCCGAAATATGCCTTGTAGGCCTCACACATTTTAGCAGATATTGCCAAAGAGTACTTTTTGGCTCTTGTCTTGAAAAATTCGCCACATACATAGCAAAATGTGTCTGCTTACAACCTCTTGATGCCATCTGTAACAAATGCAGCCAGCAACAACGACTTGATACGTAACCACTTCGACAATCAATCAATCATTAGGGGCATACGCCGGGGGGCGCGTCGCCTCGCCCACCCTAAGACGCCACTCCCGGGGGTCACCACGCGCGAGTTCCCATACAGACTCCTTTCCCATACCAAGCAGCTCTCGACAAAAAATATCAACTTGCCCCAGCCACGAGCCTTGTGGGCGCCCCCTTGGCCTCCTCCACGCCGGATCGACAGCTAGAAGTAAACTGAACCGTTGAGCTTACGTTCCCTGTATTTATACTGACATCTATGTTACCAGAACGTTCTAGAAATTCTTGAAACTTTTAGATACTTCTCAAAAGTTCTTGAAACTTCTAGAAACTTTTAGAAAGTTCTAGAAAAGTTCTTGAAAGTTCTAGAAAATTATACTTCAGGAACTCAGCGATGAATCTGTCTGGAATGTACAGGAAAATAGGTCAGTTTCAAAACATCGCTGTCCAGGTCACAAAAGCAAAGTTTGAAGAGAATAATAGTAATTTCCTTTGCTTTCTAGGCAGATGCAAATAGGAAATAACACTTACTGGCCAAAGACGAAAAAAAGTCCACATTTTGGTACATAGTGTTATTTTATCACTTTCTCTCTCCTACCCTCTCTTTTTGTTTCTCTCTTTCATACTTTCCTTCTCTCTCTCTCTCTCTCTCTCTCTCTCTCTCTCTCTCTCTCTCTCTCTCTCTCTCTCTCTCTCTCTCTCTCTCTCTCTCTCTCTCTCTCTCTCTCTCTCTCTCTCTCTCTCTCTCTCTCTCTCTCTCATAGGTATCAGCTCGGTACACAGATTCGGGGCAGCGTAAGGACTCCCAAATTTCTCTTTCTCTCTGTATTTCCTTGGCAATATCCCGCGCTGAGATGATTCTGTTGAAGCTTGATCTGCCTCCTTGTCCATAATGGTTCCTCGAGCTGGGTGAAAGAGGGGCAGACGAGGAGGAAGTGACAGGTGCTATAAGGCGTTTTTATCCTTGCGCTGGACGTCTTCAGTTAAGCTTTCTCGATGAGGTTGTGTAGGCTGGGTGGTGGTAATGACGGTAGCATTGGTAGGTAGGCTGGGTGGTGGTGGTAGTGATGATGGTAATTGTTCTTTTTTTTCGTTGAAGCCTATAGCGCGTGTAGGCTATTTATTATCTTCCTTCCCTGGGTTTTTATCTTCTTTCCTTGAGGACTCCTCGAGGACTTCAGGTGTTAGCGTGTATGTGCGTGTGTCTATGTGTCTGTGTGTGTGTGTGTGTGTGTGTGTGTGTGTGTGTGTGTGTGTGTGTGTGTGTGTGTGTGTGTGTGTGCGTGTGCGTACGTCCGTGCTTGCATGCGTGCTAACGTGCACATGCGTCATCTCAAGAGGTTCATACCCAGGCCTTTGAAACGCAGCAAAACTCCGTGGTGCTCCTACAGCGCGTCCCATAAAGTAAATTACTTTTCCTTTTAGATCCCTCAAACTCTACAAAACATTGCTCCAGTAAAATGTCACTCGAGGGAATGAAGGGGGTATTGTTGTTTAGGGCTTAACTATTCACTTCACAGGAACTACAGGCTGAGGCTTGACAAGTACTGTCTGTGTATAAGAATTCCACAGTCATTCAGTGTTTCGTGTTTGTAATGGGGATAAGGACCATTCTCTGTCTTGTCTAGAGAAACAGAGATATTGGCAGGATGCGATAATAATCTTAATACGCCTTTGAATGGGTTAGTAGCAACAAGTATACAAGTTAGCAAGAAAAATATTGGATGAAAGATAAATTGAAGAATTGTACATTGGTATGGAAAAGGAAAATGACACAAAGCAGCATGCGTGTGCACACACCACCCTGTCTGTTCTCCTCCTTTCATGGATCGCCGCCGATAATTAAAGTTCACCTGAAGTAGAAAAGTTCCTGTGAAATGAATAGTTAAACTCTAAACAAACAAAAAACCTTCATGCCATGTCCACGGAGGCTCTCTATAATTTCCAGACAAGAGCCGTCTTCACCACCTCGTTAAACAACACATCCAGAAATGGCATTCATAGCAATTTTTATTCTTCGTCGTTTAATTCACTCTTCATCGATAAAAATAACCAAACACCTTGCCCTCTGGCCGCGTCTTCCCTCAAGCTGCGCAGTCCTGAGTATGTTATTAAGTCTGAAAATATGCAAACATCGCCAATGACTCTGAGGAAAGCCTCGCCTCACCCCGCAGGCTATACCGAACATCATGGGCAGGAAAGCAATTATCTGGTCCACTTCTCCTCCATCAGTTTACAGTCAGAGTTATCATCAGTGTTAAGTACAAGGTGGCACTGCGCAGGGTAGCTTGACTGCACTCCTGCCTCGCGCCAGGAGTATGTTTTTTTTGTTTTTTTACATCACAAAGGACTGGCCAAGGGCACAACAAAAATGGGTAACACAAAGACCGCTTAGTTGCTAGTCCCTATAAAGAAGACAGTAAGATAATAAAATAAAAAAGAGGGGTGAGGCAATTTTTTATTTAGTTCGGGTTATGTTTACTGTGTTCAGTTCCATGACTCGCACCGTTGACAGCCACGTGGACCCCGCATCCATCAGACAGGATTCCACGTTTTCCCCTCGCCTGTATAGTAATGTGACAACGTATCTCTTTATATTCCTATTCTTTTGTTCCTTGATTTTTCGACTTTACATAAATTATTCCACAAGTTGCTTCGTTTTTTCCTCATTGTTGTTTCAATTTCCATTAATTACTTCACTTGTTCTTTTGTTCTTCCCTCGCTACTATTTTTCATTTTATATGAATTCTTATATTAGTTATTTTGCTCTTCACTCTTTGTTGCTTCGTTTTCCACTAATTATTCCACTTTTAAATTGTTCTTTTCCATCCTTACTTTTCCATTTACCATTAATAATTATGTTATTTATCTCGTTCTTTCTCTTCACGGTCTCACTTTCCATTGGTAATGCCGCTGCAAGGGTGTGCTTCTTAAGAAAAGTGACTGTAGCTCCTCAGTTATGTTAGTAAACATTGTGTCGCGGCTTCTAAACGTTTATGTTTGAAATGTGTTCAACTCACCTGCCGCTCACTGACTCCTTCAAGGCACAAGTAGCTTTGCATTAACATTCGTTCAGATATAGATACATGTTTTTTTCAATCCTTAACATTTATTTCTTATCATCGCATCGCAACATCCGTAATCACCTGACAAAATACCAATCTCGAAAGTATAGGAGATATAGTAAACATGTACCTCTATAGTTTTGGGATCGAAATAAAATCTTTGATATGAAAATATAAATACCACCCCTGCCGAGTGTGGCAGCGGTGTGGTCACAGGGCCTCGAGGTCTGCACATAACTATGCGGATATTTGTCTTAATTCTTCCCATCTTTTTACAGTGACAGCTGTATTGTGGAGACGCGTGTGTGTATTCATCTAGTTGTATTTTACAGGGCCTGAGCAGCGCTCGTGTGGCCCCGTCTCCATATCAACATTTTTATCATTCATCCTTAGTGGTTTGTGTTGGCCGAAGCCAGCACCCCGGAGAGCAGGTCACAAACCCCGGCTAACACCCGGTACCCATTCACTGCTGGGTGGACAGAGGCTGGGGTTTTAAGGAAACAACCCATCTGTTTCCGCTCCGCCCGGGGATCGAACCCGGGACTTCTCGGTTGTGAACCGAGCGTGCCATCCCTTACACCACGGAGTACCCTTACACTATATACCGTGTGTGTGTGTGTGTGTGTGTGTGTGTGTGTGTGTGTCGCAGAACCTGTCACTGTCTGTAACTTGGGCTGCATCCCTGAGCTGCTGATCCAACACCTGTAGAATAGCCTTTAGGGAACGGGAATCTGGCTGGTTCAAACATAGTTACTTCTCGTCCTTCGCTGCCCAGCAACACAACTAAAATTTGGAGATTTGATAATAAGAAACATACATCGTGTCTGTTTATAGCTTTCAGTTTATTATTCAAGGTTATACGTTAATTATATTTGTTTAGTTTGCCAATTCTGGTTTAAGGCGACATGATTCACCAAAGATCCTTCAAGGCGGCGCCCACGTCCTTGAGGCAGCGTGTGGCAGCCTCAAGGGAGGGAAGGTACTGATGTGAATGTTAGAGAACCTTGGAAATTCACCTTGTCTTTTGTGTCTCGTGTTTCATCATGGTAATGTTGTTCTTCTTCTTTTAATTATTATGCTCCTCCACTATTCTTTTATCTTCTGTAGTCCGTCATTTTCCTGATAATTATCGTCATTTTCTTTTTTGTCATGGTATTTTTTGTC
>JACEEZ010001090.1:105495-120495 GCA_016584305.1 Chionoecetes opilio | reverse complement strand
TAAAGGTCAGAGGAACAAAAAAAATGATCATTTTAATTTCTACGGATCAAATCTCCCCAAATTTCCCTCAGGGTGGCCCCCGTCTCTAAAAATAAAAGCCTTTATGACCGCCTATGCAGTGCATGAGTGCTACAGCGGGACGGCAATTTTTTTGTAATCCCTCTCGTGTGGTGATGCCCCCCCCCGTTGGGTGCCCATCCACGCTGACTGTAGCACTCCCTACTGTTCCATGCCGTGTTTTATACCCCCGAGTGAAGGTGGGATTACAAAATTTGAAAAGATCCTTTATTTGGCCAACCCCAATTTATCAGTTGGGGGCGCCCGAAGAGAACTTTTCCCCCAAAACAACAGGGGGGGAGGGAAACAGGGCCTACGCATCCGCGATGGCTGCGCTTTCTTTAAGACCTAATCAGCCTGCTGCAGTTCCCCCACCACATTTTCTTTAAAACCCAAACCATCCATCCCAAAGAAAATAAATTATCGCTACTGACCTGTGTTCTGTGGAGTCCTGATCTTTTTCCTAATGAGCCCCCAACCACCCCTTTGTGTAGGCATGCCCCACACGGGAAAAAGAAAAAACGATCCTCCTTAGGAGGCTTCCAAAAACCCCCTAATAAAGGAAATCTCAGAAGGAACCGCAGTTCCAAAGATCCTTAGAGTCGAGGTCCCTCGGCTAAAAAACTCAATTGCGAGCAGAGGGGGGGCGTCGTAAAAATAAAACCCACTATAGGGGTGGGATTAAAGCCGAGACTCCCAATATCACGCCCCCGTTACCACCCCCGAAACGGCTAGCACCAGCGCATTCACACTGAGGAAAATTTTCAAACCCATGGCACACTGCAGTTTTTAGCCATGGATAACAATTTCAAGACCCTCGTCGGAGCTACAGTAACCTAATGGTAAATCATCTGTCAGTAAAACGCATCTTTGGGGGGAAATACGGTTTTATTCTGCCGCGGGGGGCCTCGTATAGACCCCCATTTTACGCCCGGGTATACGAAAGCCAACCCACTCTGGGAAGTAAGGAAAAGTAGTTTACCCCTTCTACAACACAGAAAAAAGTGCGGGTTTCAAAAAAGCGCAGCTTACAAGCCCTAATTCTACTGCATCATCTTCATGCACGAAAAAACATCTTCAACCCAAAGGAATATTGGGGATTAGTGCAAATGGAGAACACCTTTCATCAACGAGTTGGACCCAGAAATTATCTGTTTTTCAAGAAACAAGATAGGGAAGGGAAGGGTCTCTGCCCCAAAAGGTTTTATCCTGTCACACACCACCTCCCGCAGGTGTGGTTTTAGTGGGTTTTGGGTTTACCATCGTCGGGGTGTCCCTTAACTGTCATCCGCGCAATCACCCTTTCAGGCTGTAGCAGGTCGTATCCATCTGCACAAGACCCACACTGTTGCCCCAATATATCTACCCCCCAAATGACGAATACCCCTCCCAAAATCTTTAGGGTCTTACCGCCAGTTCCCGCCATTTTTCTCCTTTGGGGACATGAATGGGGGGCATTTTTTGTGGGGAGATTTCCCCCAGAAATCGTCGCGGTGATTCTCTCGTAATCTTATAGGGGCAACAATTTAAATATTTAAACAGGGGGAAACCCAAACACTTTTCCCATTCGCAAGGGGAACTTTGGACTGTTTTTGCCCTATCACCTGCAGTCCACAGGCGCCCTCGATTTTCTCATGGGAGGTGGCCGTTTCTCTTGGGGGGGAAGTACCATTATCCCTCCCACTTAAACATGTCATCCCCCCCTTCCCGAGGTCCCCAAAAAAGGGTCCCTCTCTGTGCAGAGGGGAGGGCTTTCAAAAGGCTTGGTTTTGAACATCATATAGATAAATTTCCAACAATAGGGGGCCGAAATTTAAACTTTGGGTCCGAATCCATTTTCCCACCTGGGCTGAAGCTTCCCCCGCAAAATCGGGAAATTTTTTCTCTCCCCCCGACCGTTCCGTGGGGGGAAATCGGGGACTGTACGGCAGGAGGAGTCACTCCCGCCGTGCTGAGAGCAAAAAACATCTCGGGGCCCCAATTTCATTTAAGACTAAAGAAATTTTTTTCACGGGTCAAGGGGCTAGATACCGAGGGGTTTTTTAAGGGGTGGGCACCCCTCTGGAGGGCTTATATAAGTACAAATCTGTGCATCTACCCGGGCCCCAATTTTTGGCAAGGTGGGAAAAATAAAGGGGAAGTTTATTCCATCCTCCTCCAGTTCTATCGTTAATGGAGCCCCTTGGGGCAGACCCTTGACGGGACAGAGGAATTTGTTTTCCCATTTTCTGTCAGGGGCGCAGAAAAACCTTGCGCCCTCCAAGTGCTAGGGAACAGATTTCGACAAAAACCAGAGAGGCATTTTTTTTTCATCCAGAGGGGGGAATCTTCAAATGTTTTTTTTACCCCTCGTAGCTTTTCCCAAGCCATAAAGGTTTTGCGCTGACATTTTTCCCCGGGGCCAAAGTTTATGTCCATATGCGAGCTTGTCATCTAAGAGAAGGCCCCTAGATTTTTTGGGTTGAGCTCTAATGGGATCGGGGGAATTTAAAGGGAAACCTTTCCCCAAAGAGCGGGGGGTGTGGCGGTGGTGATCCCGATCCTTAAACCGGGGGGGCCCCTCACTTTCCCCGAATTTTCCCGGCCCCCAAACCCAACTTCATGTGTGTGCAAGTTTTTCGAAAAAAAGGTAAATGTCGACTTAAGGTTTTTTGGAACGGGGAAAAATTTTTCCCCCCCTTTTCAGTGTGGTTTCCCCTAAGCATCACTCTATACGGAAAACGCTTATTTCCTTAGAGCATCATAAGGGGGGGGATTCGGGCCTCTCGACAAAAACCAAAAGACCAAAATTTTTCACCTTGAAAAGGCTTACGGCCACGGCTTGGAGACACGGTATATTGCCCAAACTCTGTAAAGAATTCGGGCTAAGAAGCCCTTTTCCTGTGTTCCTCCCCGAGTTTCCTAGGGAAAACCCAGTTCTTAGAGTTCGATTGGAAAAATTAAAAATTGGGGTTTTTTTTTTTTCCCCTTTTGAACCCCGCTTCCCGGGGGCATCCCCCAAAGGGAGCGTCTTTAGGTACTCTTTTGCTGTTTGGCCCCTTAAAGGTTTTTGTTGAGTACTGCCAGAGGGGATTGTTGTACATTATACGTCGATGATTTATCAATCTCTTTTGGGTGCTTTTCCCGGGTTTCGGTTGCAGAGAAAGGGGACTTCAACTTGCTATTGATAAAGTTTTGAAGGGCGACGAATCGTGGCTTCCGGGTTTTTTTCTAACGGAAAAACTGTGCGGGTTTATTTTTGGGAGAACCCTGGGGGGTTTTATCCCGAAACCCCGACCTGTACCTTTTTCGTAAGAGATTACCGTTAGGGGAAAAGGGCCCGGGGTTTTTTGGGCTCCTTTTTTTCAATAGACTGACTTGGGGACCTCACCTTTGTGCTCTCAAGACGACTGTCCCCCGGGCCAGGATCTACTGAAAGCCCCTCGAAAACCCTGGGGGGCTGATCGCGCTAAAACCCCCGCTTTACCGCTCACGTATCCTTTCAAAACTTGGAAAATGGATTTGAAGGGATCCTTGGGACAAACCCCCTCGACTGCGGTGCCCGGATTCCCCCGGGACATCAGCAGGTTTTCCGTCTGGCAAAACCCGGGGCGTTTTAGGTTTATTTCCCCTCCCAAAACTATTGGGGTTGCTGGTTTCCTCCCATTAAAATCTTCAACGCCAGTCCCCCCTGGGAAAATGTTGGGTTTACCCCCTCCAACGCCCCCCCTGACTCAATAGCTTGCCCTTCTGGGGTCTTGTGTTAGGATCGAAAATTTTTCCCCTGGGCAAGAAGCTTCCAAAGCCCCTTGGGTTTTCCCATTTTTCAGATTATGGGGAACCCCTATCCCCCCTCTTTTTCGGGTCGCCCGCATTTGGGCCCACGACAGCGGCCATGGTTCTCCCAGAAGGTCCTTCTGCAAAAGGCCCTTTCCCCCTCAAAAAAGGGTCCTTTTTCCCCCTCAGGCTGGGGCGTCCCAGTTTTTAGACCCCTTTTTACACATCAGAGTTTTGGGCCCCGTCTTTACTGATGGTTCCCAAAACAGACGAAGGAGTTGGATACGTGCGTATTCCCATCGTTTAAAAAAAGGCGTCAGCCTTCCAAGGGGTTTTTTCTGTTTTTTGACTGAAATAAATGCCATTTTAAAATGCTCCCCCCCATGGGTTATTTTTTTCCCTTCCGGATTTCTCTTTTACAATTTTTAGGATTCTTGTAGTGCTCTTTAAACCCCTATGTAATTTTTAAATCTTCCCCCTCCGTGGTCCAATGCCATCCGGGGAAAGGGTTTTTCTGCTTTAAAAGGCAGGCCGGTGCCCGCTAGAAGACCCCGCTCTACAACCTTTTGCAGGTTTCCCCGGGTAGGACCCTTCCCCTCGGGAAACCCTTTGATCAGTTCAAAAAAAGTTGGCAGAAAAGTTGGGGAAATATAAAGGGGAAAAAAAATTTCGCACCAAACCGCCAAAGTATCGAGGACCCGGAGTTTCTGCGGTTTTCTCCGGGGAAAGGGGGGATGCCTGGCACGATTTGGGATTTGGTTTACATTTTATATATCATGGGTTTCCCTGGGGGGGAGCCCCCCTCCCTTTCTGGTTTAATTTTTTTGGGCCCCCTTTAAATGTGGGGGCAATTTTCTTTGGGCGAGTGTCCCAAATTTTGGGGAACCCAAAGGGGTTTTTGGAAATTTTTTTTTCCGGTGTCCGGGGGGTCGGGACGGTGCCTTTTTCCCTCCCTCCCTGGGCATTTTGGGGGAGAGGTGTTTTTCTCCCGGGGAAAAGAAGTCCATACCTTTTTTTGAGAAGGCTGCCCCTTTTCAACAATTTTGAGTTTTTAATATTTAAATTTATTATTGTTTTTTTAAAGTACCCTTTTTCTTTTATGTATTTCGTTATTTTAAATATTTTTTTTTTTATCCCTTTAAAATTTTTTTTTTTAGTTTTTTTTTTCATGTGTCTTTGTAAGCAGGCGTCCAAAAACCCCGCAGTTTTCGGCGCCTTAAAACATAATCAATCAATCAATCAAACATTCTTTTTTTTTTTTCTTTTTTTTTAAAATTTGTGCCCTTTGCGCCGGGAGGCAGTGGTGACCCCGGGCTTGGATGGGAGGCTCTGGAGGTTCCCTTTTAGGGCTCTGATGGTTGGTCCCCGCCCCTGGTTTGGGGCCCGGCAGGGGTTTTATAGTGGCGCCGGTGATTGAGACTCATGCCGCCCCTGTGCCCTCCCATGCCTCGAAAACGAAGGGTTAGTTTTTATGGGCAGGGGAGTGGGTGTTTTTTAGGCCCCTCGACAGTGCCCGGGAAAAGGTTTTTTGGGTTTTCCCTTTGGGGATTTGAGCTCGGGGGCCCACCGAGAACGCTAGTTCTCTATCTCTATCTCCCTCGCTCTCTCTCTCTACGGTTCGTCTTTAATTTCCGTGGTCGTAGACAGTTACAATATATTGATTTTCTACGCATACCTTGTGTGTGTGTGTGTGTGTGTTTGTGTGAGTGTGTGTGTGTGTGTGTATTTGTGTGTATGTGTGTGTGTGTGTGTGTGTGTGTGTGTGTGTGTGTGTGTGTGTGTGTGTGTGTGTTTATCATGTGTACGTGTCTGAGATTTATGTGCAGTACTCTTAGTCGTAAAATAACCTATTGTTTTATGTTACCTGCGGTCGCCTTCCTCCTCCTCCTCTTCCTATATCTTCCTTTTCTTCCTCCCACCCACCTGTCTACTGAGTCCAGGTGTGTCATTAGTTCCCCGATACTCGCTTGTGCACGGGTGGTGGTGGTGATTTGCTCTTTCCTACCTTCACCATCTGTTTCCTGAAGAAGGCGGAGTGGAAGGGGAGGCGACAGGTGGATGTGGGAGATGGGAAGATTGAAGTAGCTTGTGTTTTCCAGGTGACAGTACATTTCCAGGTAACGGTACATTTCTAGGTAACGGTACATTTCCAGGTAACGGTACATTTCCAGGTAATGGTGCATTTCTAGGCAACGGTGCATTTCTAGGTAACGGTACATTGCTAGGTGACGGTACATTTATAGTTTACGGTACATTTAAAGGCAGTGGTACATTTCCAAGTGACTATATTTCCAGGTTGAAGTTACATTTCCAGGTGACGGTACATATCAAGGTTGACGGTACATTTTCTGGTGACGGTACATTTCCAGGTTGACGGTACATTTCCAGTGGGCAGTACATTTCCAGTGAACGGTACATTTCCAGTGGATGGTACATTTCCAGTGGGCGGTACATTTCCAGTGGAAGGTACATTTCCAGTGGGCGGTACATTTCTAGTGGACGGTACATTTTCAGTGGGCGGTACATTTCTAGTGGACGGCACATTTCCAGTGGGCGGTACATTTCCAGTAGGCGGTACATTTCCAGTAGGCGGTACATTTCCAGTAGGCGGTACATTTCCAGTGGACGGTACATTTCCAGTGGACGGTACATTTCCAGTAGACGGTACATTTCCAGTGAGCGGTACATTTCTAGATGACGGTACGTTTAAAGGCAACGGTACATTTCCATGTGACAGTACATTTCCAGGTTTAAGTTACATTTCCAGGTGACGGTTCATATCAAGGTTGACGGTACATTTTCAGGTGACGGTACATTTCAGTTTCCAATGGACGGTACATTTCGAGGTGACGGTACATCTGCATTAAAGCCGCCAATTTTATGTTTTTGTTGTTTCTTCAACTTCAACTTCGCCCTCATAATAGAAGGACATAAAGGGGGAATATATTATAACAAATAAAAGAAAAGTAGGAATGATATAAACAGTAGTGAATATATAAGCAACACCAGCAAAAATACTTAATAACAAAAAGTACGGATGATAAACAGGGAGAAAAAGAATAATAAGTTGAAATAAAAGATGGATAGAAACAAATAATCACCATCAATAATATAGTCATAATAACGCACGCACGCACGCACACACACACACACACACACACACACACACACACACACACACACATCCACACATGCACACACACATACACACACACAATGGAGTCTAAAATGGAAAATGGAATTTAATGCAAGAAAGTGCAAGTTATTATAATTTGGTAAGAATGCGAAAAGGATAAGATGGAACTACAAAATAGGAAGCGATGTAATCAATACACCAAGTGAAGAAAGGGATTTTGGACTAACAATTCAGGACGACTTATCACCAGAGAAACACGTGAATACAATTGTTGGTGCTACATAATCTTCTAACAAACATCAGAACGGCCTCTGTCTATATGGACGAGGACATGATGAAGAAATTGATTGTGGCCATGATACGCCCTAGACTGGAGCACGCCCGTTAGTTTGGTCTCCCCACAAGAGGAAGGATGTAAGGAAGATAGAAAGAATACAGAGGGCAGCCACAAAGAGTGTTCCTAGCCTGTCAGACCTGACTTATGAGGAGAGGCTGAAGAGATTGCCGTTGCTATCATTGGAAAAATGAAGAAAAAGAGGAGACTTGATAGAAATGTATAGATCTAAGTCAGGAATAGAGAAACATGACAAAGAGGACATGTATGGACGGAACGTAGGAGCCACAAGAGGGCATACGAAGAAGATTAAGAAGACAATGTGCTTGAAGGTTCTTGAAGGACATTAATAAGTACAGCTTTCCCTATTGGTGCATTGGTATTTGGAATAGCCTGGACAGTGAAATTGTATATGCCAAAAATCTTAATGTTTTTAAAGCTACGATTGACCAAATGAGACAAGGAGACGGGACCCTACGAGTGTAACTCATTTCCCGTAAATGCCAATATACGGGAAAATTTATTATATATATATATTTATTTATATGACAACTAGATAAATACAACTAGGTATCAACACTAACCCACATACACATCAAGATGGTCCAGTGGATAGAGCTATGGCGCGCTATTCTGAACCCTCACTCACTCCCGGTGATTATTATTCACTGCCAAATTCAGACGGTTACTGACCCCTTGAGCGAGGGGATGGGGCTGTGTGGTGTGTGAGGTTCAACCATTACCTAAGGATCGGTCATGTTGAGTGCCAATCTCGCACTGGGAGCTGGCAATTGTGAGTCCGGCTCGCGTGGACAAGACCAGGGGTGAATGACACACACACACACACACACACACACACACACACACACACACACACACACACACACTCAATATAGAACATATTATCATCTTGAAGAGATAGAGAAAGAGAATGGGAGAGATAGACAGAAAGATAGAATGAGGGAGAGACGTAAATAAAGACAACACACACAAGAGAGAGGAGAGAGGAGAGAGGGGAGAGAGAGAGAGAGAGGAGAGAGAGAGAGAGAGAAGAGAGAGAGAGGAGAGAGGGGAGAGAGAGAAGAGAGAGAGAGAGAGAAAGAGAGAGAGAGAGAGAGAGAGATCAGATCAGATCAAAACGTTTATTGTGAATAATGTACACATTATACATAATACATATATAATTAAGGTACAAAATAGACAAAGGGCGCACCCCCTATGCAGGTTGCATGGGAAGGATTTCCCTGATTTAAAGAAGTTAGATAGTAAATTGTTAATTACATTTAGATATGCATTTTACATAAGGGTTTTGCTATGTTACATATATATTTATTTATTTATTTTTTTAAGTCCTTTATGAGAGAGAGAGAGAGAGAGAGAGACGAGAGAGAGAGAGAGAAAAGAAGAGAGAGAGAGAGAGAGAGAGAGGAGAGAGAGAGAGAGAGAGGAGAGAGAGAGAGAGGAGAGAGAGAGAGGAGAGAGGGGAGAGAGAAAAGAGAGAGCGAGCGAGAGAGCGAGAGAGAGAGAGAGAGCGGAGAGAGAGAGAGAGAGAGAGAGAGAGAGAGAGAGAGAGAGAATGGAAGGGCAGGAAGCACGTGGTTTTACATACAGCAGACTCAGCGATATATCTCAGTCTCAAAATATAGAAAAATATTAACAGTAGGGAAGGAGACGAGACGCCCAGGGAGTACTTTACGATATTAGAAGTGAAGGAGAGAATACAATTGCAAAGGAATACAAAGGAAGGACAGACAGAAACAGCCCAACTGGGCCAAACAAAAGTCTAGCTGTGTGACTACTTTCTACCACTACATTTTCTACATTTTAGAGGTAAAATCACTAAGCTTAGTGGTAAAATAATAGCAAAGTTGAAGGCTCCTCTTCACATCTCCCTGCGGCCAATGCCGGCAGGAAAGATAGTGAGAAAAAAAAAACCACTATAAAGTATTGAAAAACTGCCATGGAATTTGATAGGAAAGATTGAAGGCGAGACATACTCTAAACCCAACCATTATTTACCCATTACCCCGTTTTCCACACCTCTCTTCACTCATTACCCCTCACTGCTTATGCTTCTACAATTGCATTTTAGTCGTCGTCTTAACATTTTTATATTTAGATTTTAGATGGAATGTATTTATAATATATTCAATACATTCTTAATACATTCAAGGTTAGTTAAAACCAAGAGAGCTATTACTAGGAGTAATTCATTTTGCTTATTATCACTGATAAAAATTAACATGACCTCAAGCATTGATATCTGACTTTAGTATAGGAAATGTTTAAAAAATTGAAAAATACAGCAACATCCTACAACATCCTGAAGCATTTATTCTATATATGAAAAGAAAATAGTTTTGTGACAAAATCATATTAGCCCATGAATTTTAGAGTTGTGAAAGGATCTAATTAGATAAAAGCTGAAACTTGATAAAAATGTAGAAACGTGTGACTTGAGCAACATATATATCAAAAGTCCCAGGTTATCTCATGTCGGCGTTAGCCATCATATTTGAAAATGGCCACCATATTGCAGTTCTTTTTGAAGGTAAAATATCTCGTAACTAATAGTTTTATCTAAGAACATCATTCAAAAAATGGTAACATTGGAATGTTCACGTCCGTCCATTGAGTTGTAAATTTGATCGTTATTACTTCCTATATGCAACACTTTGCACTTATCGGTATTAAATTTCATTATTTTTTTTCCTTATTATTAAATTAATGCCACTTATTTGCTCAACCAAAGACTACTCTATACTGGACTTGCTACTCATTTTGGGCTATTTCCAGTGGAGGCCAGCTTTGCGATTCCTGACATTTTCGAACATCACTCCCTTTTCCCTTCCTATGGTTTATCAGTATATATGATATACCGTTATCTTCGTAAATGTTTGTTCTATAATATTATCAAATAAAAAACAGTAAAATACAATAAAGAAATGCCATTATGAGAGAGTGAAGAAATATGCATGAACTTAATATACACTTGAACTCATCGCCATTTAA
Organism: Chionoecetes opilio; assembly: GCA_016584305.1. Taxonomy (NCBI): domain Eukaryota; kingdom Metazoa; phylum Arthropoda; class Malacostraca; order Decapoda; family Majidae; genus Chionoecetes; species Chionoecetes opilio. Next base: position 110,200 of record JACEEZ010001090.1, on the reverse strand, counting down.
TATTTTGCGTGAAAACATTTTAGATGAAACATATCAATAGAAGCGGAATTTCATTAGCTTTCCATTAATATATTTAGTTTTCTGATAAATGAATCTTAACTATGCATAAATTAGCGTTAACTAAAAAAATAACATCATCTATCTGGATAATTACTCGATTGATGATGCTATTTATTTAGTTAACGCTAATTTATGCATAGTTCTAATTAATTTATCAGAAAACAAAATATAGCAATGGAAAGCTAATTAAATTCCGCTTTTATTGATATGTTGCATATAAAAAGTCTTCACGCAAAATATTAAATGGCGATGAGTTTAAGTGAATGTCCATGCATATTTCTTCAGTCTCATAATGGAACTTCTTTAGTGTATTTTACAGTTTTTTTATTTGATAATATTATAGAACAAACATTTACGAAGATAACAGTGTATCATATATACTGATAAGCCATAGTCTACTGTATTCATGGAACACTTTTTTACTTGCCGATCCGATTGATGATTTTTTTTTTTTAGTTAACGCTAATTTATGCATGGTTTTAATTCATTTATCAGAAAACGAAATATATCAATGGAAAACTAATGAAAATCCGCTTATATTGATATGTTTCATCTAAAATGTTTTCTCGCAAAATATTAAATGGCGAAGAGTTTAAGTATATATTGAGGTCATGCATATTTCTTCACTCTCTCATAATGGCATTTCTTTAGTGTATTTTACTGTTTTTTATTTGATAATATTATAGAACAAACATTTACGAAGATAACGGTATATCATATATACTGATAAACCTTAGGAAGAGAAATAGGGGTGATGTTCTAAAATGGCAGGAATCGCAAAACTGGCCTCCACTGGTCATGGGCGGATTGGCGCGGGGCACGAGTAGCAAGTCCAGTATAGAGTAGTCTTTGGCTCAACTAACTAAGCAATGTCAGATTGCGATTGCATCTTATCGGCAGTTGTGATTACTTTATTCTATATTTTAGCTTCGTCCGCAAACTTTGATATCTTACAGGTGAGGCCTTTGTCAATATCGTTTACATAGATTAAGAAAAGTACAGAACCGAGCACAGATCCCTGCGCTACACCAGTTATAACATTTCACCAGCTTGATGTTTTTCCAGTAATTACGACGCGCCGCTTTCTCTCATATCAGAAAGCAAGTTTTCAAACAAATTGAAGATATTTCCAATTATGCCGTGCGACATTAATGTCTTAAGTAAACACTTTTAAGTCAATATAAATCAAATTTACTGCTTTCGTTTCGTTGAACGTGCCTTTATACGTCATTAAAAAAGTCCAGTAAATTTGTGAGACAAGAACGTTTATTACGAAAGCCGTATTGGGCGTTTTCGATCAGATTATATTGTTCTAAGAAACTTTCAACATTTTCTCGTATTACAGTTTCCATTAACTTACAGACTACGGATGTGAGGCTGGTCGGTCTGTAGTTGCTCGTTTGACAACGAGGAGGATGAGGAGGTGAAGGAAGCGCGCAATCAATTTCAGGAAGCATGCATTACGAAACACACACACACACACACACACACACACACACACACACACACACACACACACATACACATACACCACACACACACACACCACACATACACACATACACATACAAACACACACACGATGTATTGATGGCATCAAGATCATGAACCAGTCCTAAGTCACCTTATACGTATAATAATTTCTCGCTATCAGCCGCCGTTCTCCAAGTTTCCTCAGGCCATTGTGATCAAGTGTTTTGTGTCCTCCTCCTCCCCTTCATTGACCTTAACGTCTGACCGCATCCCTCCTGGTCAATAGCTGCCAAACGGGTCAAACAAGTTCTTTCTTCACTTTAGCGGTTTTTTTCCCGCCCGCTGTAGGGATGTTGCGTCCGCTTTGCGACGAAGCGGCGATAATTGTTTGTCCAGCGGCGGCTCGGAATCGAATCTTAAGTATCTTCAGATTGAAAAATTGTTGGTTAACCACAAAAAGGCCTAAAATCAACCACTTCTTGTTCATTCGACAAATAAAGATCCATATATTATTAAAAAGACAAACAAGAGATCATGTAAATAGTCGCCGAGGCATCGTCATGGTATTCGCAAGATCCTCTCAAATACCTGTGTGCCGAGCTGTACGATGTCATTGACACCACATTTCTCCACGCAGGACGGCTGACGCAAAAAAACTAGCAAAAATATCCAATGATATATATCTCATATCCGGTGTCAACTTTCTTTGGCGTTAAATGACAAGAATAAATTATCAGAAAGTTGATCATTTACGGCACAAATAGTTCATCAGGCCGCATTTTCAGGCGTTAGAAGGCTGACGATGAGAGGACAGAAGGAAGCGAGAGCTTTGTCACCTGTCTGGTCCCAAGTGTCAATCAAGGACTAAGATTAATTCTATGTTTGGCCGCTTCTGGCAGACCGCTAGCAAAAAAGGAAGGAGCTGGGACGCCGCAGTCCATTTTTCATGGTAACAGAAAGAGAGGATGTGGACGTTCCAGAGCATAAATGACGCTCCTTCACGCTCTCTGTGGCAACGATGATGGATGTGTGGGTGTGGAGGACGGCCGGGCCTCATCTTGAGCCCACTGAGTCTGGCGTAATAAGTGGGTGTGTTGTGCAGAGGCGAGGTGTGAGTGGGCCTGCAAAAGAGGGGTGTGGGGAGGCGTTGAAGGAATGTGGTGCCGAAGAAAATAAGAACTTGTGTGCTAAATGGGTTTGGTTTTGGCATTGGTGGAGTGAGTGTAGTGTGGAGTGCCGGGTGTTATGGTCTCGGGGGGGGGGGGGGGGGGGGGGGGGGGGGGGGGGGGGTATTCAGAGCAGTGTGCTATAATCGGTTATGGTCTGCCTAGGGAGATTCGCTGTGAACTTAGAAGATTACACAGCCACAAACACATTAAACGCAGCAATTACCTACCGCCCGGCCACTCCCAGATAACTCAACACCCGCGTCACCAGCCGAGCTTAAGGGCATCGAGGCCTGGAGGGAGCGACTGCGAGATTCCAGCGAGAGGATGGAAGGGAGCACGAACGAGAGATGACAGGGGAAGCAGCCAGTGTAACAAAAATATGCTAACACACACACACACACATACACACACTAAGGTTACTCCGTAGCGTAGTGGTTAGCAGTCAGTGTAGCAGAAATATGCCGACATACACACACACACACAACACACGCACATACACACAATCCGTAGTGTAGCAGTTAGCACGCTCTGCTCACAACCGAGAAGTCCCGGGTTCAATCCCCGGGCAAAGCGAAGGCAGACGGGCGGTCTTCTTAAAAAACCCGAGCCCATGTCCACCCAGCAGTGAATGGGTACCGGGTGTTTGCCGGGGGTTTGTGACCCGCTTCCCGGGGTGGTGGCTTCCCCCAACACTAAGAACTAAGGATGAATTATAAAATGTATACGCTATGGAGACGGGGCCATTGTCAGGACCCGGGCCTGAGCGTAACTCAGACCTTGTAAAATACAACTAGATGAATACAACTAGTAGATTAATACACACACACGCACACAAACACACACGCACGCAAACACACACGCACACACACACACGCACACATTCACACGCACAAACACACACGCACAGACACACACAAAGGGTCCTCTGTATAGTGTAGTGGTTAGCACGCTCGGTTCACAACCGATAAATCTCGTGTTCGATCCTTGGCCGAGGTGGAGAAAGATGGGCGATCTCCTTAAAACCCGAGCCCTTGTCCACTTAGCAGTGAATGGGTACCGGCGTGTTAGCCGGGGGCTGTGTCTCGCCACCCGGAGTGGTGGCCTGGCAACTGCCGCGGCGGGGAGCTAAATGGGTGGAAACCCATGATCCCCAAACCCGGTCTCGGCCAACAACCACTACCATTAAGGAATGAAACAAAAGTCTAAAACACGGACACAAACACAACACACACAGTCACACACACACCCACACACATGCACACACACACACACACACACACACACACACATACAGACACCCACACACACAATTTTTAAACAACGTATTGAAAATCACTCTAACAAAAAATAATGGACAAGCTAAACGAGTTGAAGGAAGAGAAAGAATGTTGTTCCGGAATGTAGAGAAAATTGGAAAAGAAAAAGAAAAAAGAAAAGAAAAATGTAAGATATCATGAAAGTGATGAACTCCACAAATATCTTCCTACTTGCCTCAGTTTTGCCTCGCACTCAAAGCTCGTCAAGTAATCTGATTAAGAGAGAGAGAGAGCAGAGAGAGAGAGAGAGAGAGAGAGAGAGAGAGAGAGAGAGAGAGAGAGAGAGAGAGAGAGAGAGAGAGAGAGAGAGAGAGAGAGAGAGAGAAGAGACTGAGAGAGAGAAGAGAGAGAGAGAGAGAGAGAGAGAGAGAGAGAGAGAGAGAGAGAGAATTGATATTGATAATTGATAATTTATTTGTCTCAATAAGAGAAGACTATGATCTCTGAATCTGAAATACGTATTTGTGTGATCATATCGATGGCAGTTAAACATAACACGTAATCATTTTTTTCTGTGTGGTAAATACGCTTTGTATGTATGTTTGATAGGCTCCGCCCCAAGTAGATGCACAATATATAAGATGATAATAATATGTTAGTAGTAGTAGTAGTAGTGGTAGTAGTAGTACATTCGCTTTGTTGACTGTAAGGACATTCATTTTGATGATAATATGGTTGTGGAGTAGT
>JACEEZ010001090.1:65981-102828 GCA_016584305.1 Chionoecetes opilio | reverse complement strand
TTTGGGGAAAGGTTGGATTTTTATAGTGACACGTGTGGAGGTTTTCTGTGTTGGATTAACCTGAGGCTCATGTTGCCACCTCGTGCCTTCCTGCGCACGTGTAGTCGCAGTCGAAAGGTGAGGTTCATGCAGCATGTGGGTATCTTCGGCCACTCGACGATGGAAAAACAGTTGCTCCTGGCTGGACTTAATCTTTTGGTTAGCCACCGCGTTAAAGAGGGTTGAATTAGTTGCCCCCGGCAGGATTCGAACTCGAACAGAATTCGGGACATCGAACTCACCACTCCAAGACGCTAATCACTCGGCCACCGCCTCCCCAGTGTTGATGTTTCTATTTTTTGGGGAACGGTTATAATTTTGTAATCTTCAGATACTTTGATTTCCTCTAATCATAGCATCGTACGATTGAGTTTCTGATGTTTAAATAGTTAGTTGGTTTCTGTGCATGTATGCAAGAATACAAAAAGAGAAAGAGAGGGAAACTGACAAAGATAGAGAAAAAGAAAAAAATATATATCTATATATCTATATCTATATCTTAATCTATATATATATATATATATATATAAAATATTATATTATATATATTATATATATATATATATATATACATATTATATATATAAAATATATAATATATATATATTAATATATATATATATATATATATATATATATATATATATATATATATATTTATTTATTTATATATACTCAAAATAGACAACACACAAAATGATGAAAAGCCCTACCAAAGGGCAAGGATACGAAAGGAAGAAACATTCATGGCAATATTACATAGGAGAGGAGAGAAAAGGAGCCAAGATGAAATGCTGGCTGCTCGACCCTTGAGTCTGCCATTATTATCAGGAAGCCGACTACAGATATGTTAACTTTGTCTCTTCTTAGGTCGCGGCGGCCATGGTAGTATCACATGTACACTTTTTGCCTCAGACTTTCCACCCTTCTTGTGAACTCTACTCTCTCTTCTCTCTCTCATCTCTCTCTCTCTCTCTCTCCTCTCTCTCTCTCTCTCTCTCTCTCTCTCTTCTCTCTCTCTCTCTCTCTCTCTCTCTCTCTCTCTCTCTCTCGAGCTAGACACGAACAACAGCAGGATACACTCATTGATCTTTTTCCCTCCCTCCTCTTCCCTTCCCTCTCTTTCTTTTTTTCTCCTTCCTTTCCTTCGCCTTTTTCTACGTGTTTCTCTCCATAATCGTAGTCTTTTCTATTCCCTATGCGTCTGTCTGTCAGTCTGTTTCTCTTTGTCTCTGTAACCAAACGACTATGTATTTCTTCTCTTTCTTTCTATCTCTCTCTCTCTCTCTCAATCTCTCTCTTTTAGTTGGTTGCCATACCTTTCTGATGGTGATGTTGATAGTGATGATAATAACTGTGGAGAGGTAATGAATAGTGGTTCCGTATTGGTCGAGATGGTGATGATGATAATAGTGGTTATGGTGATGGTGATGGGGATTGCAGTGTGCTTGCTGTTACTGGACGGTGCGAGGTGGATATTAGTGTTACTGGACGGTGCGGGGGTGGTTTAGCGCTGCAAGTTGGCGTGGGTGTAGCGTGTGGCTGGTAGTTTATTAAAAATGTATAAATATCATCGAGTGTTGTTTTCAAGCGGGGTTAGATGTACCTCTTGTTTTCTCAGTTTTTTTCAAGCTTGGTGGTAGAAGGTGGGAGGAAAAAAAGTGGATGAAGACGAGAAAAAAGTGTGGTGTTTGTTCAACTTTTCATTAATTATTTTCATCATGAACGATTCTGAATATATTGTAACCCAAAATATTCCAACTTTTCAATATTCCATTTTTCTCTTTCCTTTTGCCTTTCTACTATCTCCCTCCCTCCCTACTTCATCAATAACTATTTGTGGAATACTTGTCACATGAGATATACATCTAATATACTATAGGAGTAGCCGTGTGTCTGTCTGTCTGTCTGTCTGTCTGTCTGTCTTGTGTAGCCGAATCTGTAAATTCAATTTTGATGAGAGTAAGCTTAAAAAATCGCAAATAAATCGGAGGTGGTACGCGGCTTGCTCGCATGCCGATTGGATAATTTTCAAGGCGAGTTTTGGGCTAAAAACACTTAAGAGTATTAGATTACAGGAAGAAACTCTGCGGTAACGGTTTGTCGTATTTCACTAACTCCGTAGACTCGTGGACTTACCGTTTGTGTGTGTGTGTGTGTGTGTGTGTGTGTGTGTGTGGTGTGTTGTGTGTGTGTGTGTGTGTGTGTGTGTGTGTGTGTGTGTGTGTGTGTGTGTGCGTGCGTGTGTACGTGTGTACGTGTGTGTATCTGTGCGTGTGTGTCTGAGTGTGTGTGTGCTTTAAGGACAGGCGTGAGACTGGGGTGAGGTAGGCGTGGGGCTGGGGTAAGAGAGGCGTGGGGCTGGAGTGAGGCAGGCTACGGTGGTGTTAGGTGGTCTACCCCGAGGCACTTTGACCAGTGACCAACGACAGCAACAACACGATTGTAATTTGCATTCACATTGTTGTTTATTATATACTACTACTACTAACATCAATACATGGGTCCGAAGGGCCCACAAGCACTTGTCTAATATACTATAGCAGTAGCCGTGTGTCTGTCTGTCTGTCTGTTTTGGGTAGCCGAAACTGGATATTCAATTTTGATAAGAGTAGGCCACAAAAATCGCAAATAAATCGTAGGTGGTAAGCGGCTTGGTCCCATGTCGATAGAATAATTTTGAAGGGGGGTTTTGGCCTAAAAACACTTTTAAGAGTATTAGATTACAAGAAAAATTTCTGCGTTACGCCTTGCCCCATTTCATAACTCCGTAGCTCATGGACTTACCGTTTGTGTGCGTGTGTGTGTGTGGTGTGTGTGTGTGTGTGTTTTGTGTGGTGGTGTTTTGGTGTGTGTGTGTGTGTGTGTACGTGCGTGCGTTGCACGTGTGTAAAGTGTGTGTGGGGTGTTTTGGGGTGTGTGTGTGCGTGTGTGTGTGTGGTGTGTGTGTGGGGTGTTGTGTGTGTGTGTGTGATTGAGGTCGATATTGAAAATATACTCCACGCACGGCCAACCTACTTTCAGCCTGTAAAGGGGTTTGGGCTATGCTAAATGCCTTTCGAAGTGTTGGCGCCCCGTGGAATCACACGGAACGTGGTCTGCTCCGAGGCACTTTGACCAGTGACCAACGACAGCAACAACACGATTGGAGTTTGCACTCACATTGTTTTCAAATGTATACTACTACTGCAAACATCAATACATGGGTTCGAAGGGCCCACAAGCACTTGTGTTTTTCTATTTCTTTTATTATATTTTTTTCGACAGAGGTATTTAACTCATCGTTTTAAAGTATATCATATGTACACAAAGCCTTTATGTTTCTTTACGTGAAAGTTATTTACATTAATCATTACAGTATTACATGTTTTCTTTATTTTTTTCCAATTATTGTTTTGCTTTAAAGTTTATTTTACGTAACTTTTTCAACCTTGGAATATTTTGGAGCGAGTAAGAATGTTTTTTGTTGTTGTTTTACTTTGGGTTTCTTGAATGTGATTTTATATTTTTCGGTGCGTTCTGTGAAAACCTTTTATATTTTTTTTGTAATGCAAAAGTTTATGGCAAAATATGTATGCTGGGGAGAGAGAGAGGAGAGGAGAGAACAGAGAGAGAGGGAGAGAGAGGGGAGAGAGAGAGAGGAGAGAGAGAGAGAGAAGGAGAGGGGAGAAGAGAGAGAGAGGGGAGAGAGAGGAGAGGAGGAGAGAGAGGAGAGAGAGAGAGAGAGAGAGGGGGAGAGAGAGAGGAAAAAGGGGGAAGAGAGAGATGAGAGAGAAGGGGAGAGAGAGGGGAGAAAAGAGGGGGAAAGAGAGACGAGAGGGGAGGAGAGAGAGAGAGAGAGAGAGAGAGATGGGGGGGGGAGAGAAGAGAGAGAGAGAGAGGTACAAAACAAAAATTACATTTTTACAACCCAAAAACTTATCGTGTTAAAACTGAAGGGAAAGAAAATGGGAAAGCACATATAAAAAGAAGAAAAAACGTTCGTCATAAGAAAAAAAAATGGTGACAACCCACCTCCTTCTCCTGGGGGTCTTCCTTTGTTTCGTTCCTCATTTCCCCCTCTCCTCCTCTCTCTCTCTCTCTCCTTTTCTTCCTCTACTCTCTCTCCCCTCTCTCTTTCTCTTCTCTCCTCTTTCTCTTCTCCCCTCTCCTCTCTCTCTCTCTCTCTTCTCTCTCCTCTCTCTCTCTCCTCTCTCGCTCTCTCCTCTCTCTCTCTCCTCTCTCTCCCTTTTCTTCTCTCTCTCTCTTTCTATATTTTATATATATTATATATATATAAATTTATAATATAATATATATATCTCAGAAAAAAATATAATTAGTAAACAAGGAGCTGTCGTAAAAAAGGTAAAAATATAGGAAAGTGAGGAATGTCCAGAATGTTAAAGGAAGAATAGGGAAACTAGAAAAAAAAATGAAAAAAAAGAGACAGAGAAAAAAAATTGACAAAGGCAATAAAAAAGGGAAAGGAATGACAGACAAAGGAAAAAAAACAGAAAAAAACCCAAAAACAGATAGGAGGACAGGCAAGGGGAAAGACAGATTGGGCAGGGCAGACAGGACAAGAAGACATAGTATTATTAGGTAGAGACACACAACACAACTTAATACGAAGACGATAAAGACATTGAGAGAGGAGACATAAGGTGATAAGTCTTGGGCGGAAGGTATGGACAATAAATATAGGAGGGAAGGGAGGAAGGAGAGAAGGAGGAATGAAGGAGAAGGATGACAGTGTGTAGGTGAAGAAGGAACCTCACTGGCGCCAGAGGAGGAGGAGGAGGGAGAGGAGAAGGAAGACCTGAAGAGGAGGAGGCAAAGGAGGAAAGTGCAGAAATAAAAAGAACCGAAAGAGAAGAATAGAATAGAGAGAAGAATAGAAAGAAGAAGAATAACAAAAGAGGAGGAGGAGGAGGAGGAAGAGGAGGTATAGAGAGCTAAAAAAGACATGTTATAATGCTGATGACAAAGGATGAGGATGAGGAGGAGGAGGAGGAGGAGGAGGAGGAGGAGGAGGAGGAGGAGGATTGTTATATAGGATTACATAGAAAGAACAGACACCAAGAGACATTTACTACAACTAACCTGCACTTAAGAGAGCATGATAGCATAAAGCATGGCTCCTCCCCACCTCCCCGCCCCCCACCTTACCTCTATCCTCCTGTATGTGTGTACGTACGTATGTATGTATGTAGAGTGTACAAGGGTTGATGTGATTGGTGTAGGGGACTTGAGGGCTGGCGGGACAGGACCAATGACAGATTGGAACCCTGAGAGCTTGGAGTTAGGACGCCTCGGTCACCTAATATGGTCATGTTGGGGTCGGTAAGGCGGTGTTTGTGTTAGTATTGAAGAGAATATGTGCCTTATGTTACCGCCACTGCTTCAAAAAGAAATCCTTAATACCGCGGGGTAGCCTGTTTGACGAGTATTTCAGTCTGGCATACGAGAACCTTTCTCAGATGAAGACTTTTCTTGAAGCTTTCGTTTAGACAATCACAATCGCTGGTGGCGCTGGTGGTGGTGCTGGGGCGGCCACCACCGGCGGCCTGAAGAACAAGCGTGGCAACGAGTACCCCGCGCCTCAGGCAGCAAGGCACGAGCATCACGCCGCAGCCGCGCGGGAGGCCGGCGACGCGGACGCCTTCGGGGTGCGCTACCGGCCGCACCTGGACCATTACTTCCTGCAGCACGCCGAGAGGGAGAGGTTTATGAGGCTCAGCCAGCCCGCGACCCGCCCTCAGGAGGATGTTGCCGACCCTGAGCAAGGTGACCATGCCGTCTTTGGGCTGCGTTACCGGCCTTTTGAGGATCACTATTTCTTGCACCGCAGGGAAAAGTTTAGGTTTCAACGGTGGGCCAGAGTTAAGCTGCAGTGGACGCCGTTCCTGCATGAAGAGGAAGAGGAGCAGGAGGTGAAGAGGTGTCCTCGGCCTCGGTGGGTGCGGGATCGCGAGCACTCTGCTAGAAGGGGGCGGCATGAGACGCTAGCCCCGGCAGCGGGAGGGCGAACGCTGGACTATAGACGCGACCTGTCCGCCAGGCGGCGACAGGACTCACGCCGGCGGGAAGGCGGCGCAAGGAGAGAAGGCAAGAGGCGAGCTTACGAGGAGGAAGGGGCCGCAGCAAAGAGATTCAGGAATAACAAACATTTCAATAGAGAAGAGACTTGGTATAGAAAGGGAAGGCGATACTGGGGCAAGTACCCAAAGGAGAGAGAGGAGAGAAGGCACTGGCCGAGAGTGATGCCCCGGGATAGGAGTGAGGGACGAGGATGCCACCAGGGTCAGATAGTGCTGTCTGACCCTGCATGCCACGCCCGGGCAGGGAGGAGCGAGGGGCACGTGCGCGGGGTTCGAAGCGAGGTGGACGTAGTGAGGGAGGCGCACTGAGGCGTTACCTGTCACACACAGGAACAGATTAAGACTGAGGTGACTGGAAGAATATTAATTAAAAGCAAGAAATAGTATGATCATCAAGGCCGGGATGCGTGTTACTGATGACTTCCTGATGACTTACTGATGACTTAAAGGTTTTAGCCTCTATCAATGGCAATCTAGAACCTGCTGCTCTTTCCATATATATTTTTTACTTCATAACTTATATCATGGTAAAAATCTTATAGAATGTAGGTGTTTTTTTCATTTTTATTTACATTCAAACAGATCTTTTAACAATGGTTTCTTTACCAAGGTGTCAGTAATGTTTTTTTGTTTTTTTTCCATTTTGGTTGTTTAGTTGGGCAAAATATAATTTACTATAAGTTAGCACTGGCTTACACAATGGGCTCACTGATTTCTGATGACGAACAAACTCTAGAAAGAAAAAACACATATAGAACGTCTAACTAAATATAGTCACACTGTCATTTTTTTTTTTTTAAGAATGTTTATTTATTCTGCGATGAATCAAGTAACAGTGAGGCATAAAAAGACTGGTCGGTGTTGTCTCGTGCTCGTAAATATAATAGTAAAGAAAATAAATTCTATGCTTGATTCTTTCTTGTCGATTCCTCAACCTCAAAAACAAGGCAAGAAAAAAATAAAAGAGGAAATGGAGAAAGTCGGACAAGAAAACTTTAGACACTGGAAAAAGAATCAAAAACTTTAAAATCCAGAGAGAGAGAGAGAGAGAGGAGGAGAGAGAGGAGAGAGAGAGAGAGAGAGAGAGAGAGAGAGAATACATTCCTGACTACGAATATTAATCTTTTACAAAACATTAAAATTCTTCACAAAATATTAACATTTAACTATATATTTTACATTAATATTTACAAAAAAAAAGATTGCTAAGAAAACATGGAAGTATAACAAATAAGTAAAATATGTTTAATTCCTTTCCCATACTAATCCATTTTTTTTTTTCTCTCTCTCTCTCTCTCTCTCTCTTTCTCTCTCTCTTTTCTCTCTCTCTCTCTCTCTCTCTCTCTCTTTTCTCTCCCTTCTTTTCCTCTTCTTTTCCTTCTTATTCTTCTTTTAATTTTCTTTTCCTCCTTTCACTTTTTCCTCCTCTATCTTTTTTTTCTTCTTATTCTTCTTTTCTTCGTCTTTTTCTCCTTTTTCTTCCACTTTTTCCTTCTTATTCTTCTTTTCCTCCTTATTTTTCTTCCACTTCCTCCTCCTCCTATTCCTTTTTCTTCTTCTCCCTCATCTTATTCTTCCTCTTTTCTCCCTCATCCTATCCTTCTCCTATTTCATCATCATTTTCCTTTTTCCTCTTGGAACGACTAAAGGTGGAATGTGCATCATCACATAAATTGGTAATGATGATGACACATTCCCCTTATATATCTAAAGCCGCGGTTACACTAGCCATCGACTCTCTGACTAGCTCTGGACTAGCTAGATGGACGACTAGCTCTGGACTCCAGCGATCCAGCTGGGTTTTGTCCAACGCAGGACGATTTGAGCTGGTGTACAGTGGTTTGGCTGCACGAAAGATGTATCCAACCAGAGTAATATATTATGTCAAGTGGAAGCCGTACAGTGAAGAAAAACTGAGGCTCTGTTATACAATTCACTTAGCTGTGATATATGAAGAAAACAAATATAACTAATTTATTTTTTGTATAAAACGTAAATGACTATAATTTTATATCATATAACACAAATATAAGCTAAAATTTTTGTTTTATTGTTGTTTGTTAGCCCATAATTTGGTTGCTGGTTTGTTGACAACTTTTCGTATCAACGCTCCAAGACAGCAATGCTTCCTAGCAACTATGAAGTTTCCTCCTGAAGTCATTTCTTCTCTCGTGGAGAAAGTTAAGGCAAAGGAAGTTCTTCGGAACGTGAAGCACCCACACTACTATAAAGAGAACCTCAAACAAGTTCTCTGGCAGGGTATCTACGATGAGCTTAGATCAGAGCATCCTGAAGCCACCACTTTATTGACTAGAGGTAAGCATGTTTTTTTCCACGATATTATATACATTATAAATTTGTATTCCTTTATGATACCTGCCCCAGGTCTTCTTTTAACTGAATGCAGATCCAGACGTACACGTCTGGTTCGTATATCGGTCCATTTACGTGGTATCATTGAAGTCATGGGCAGATGGGCAGACATGGGCAGATGGCTCGTTGGGCTGAGTACTTTGGGCAGTTGTTCACGGTGGACCCTCCAACTGAGCAGCTTCACACCACTGGGTTACAGGCAGTGGATGCCGATCCTCCCATTGACGAAACCGCACCCTCTCTTGACGAAGTCAGAGAGGCTGTAGTAAAGTTGAAGGGTGGAAAGGCAGCTGGTGTTTGTAATATCAGTGCGGAGCTCCTCAAAGCTGGGGGTGAGGCCATGATCCGCGGGTTGCATGCTGTCCTGACTGCCGTGTGGCAATCAGGTACCATTCCTCATGACTGGAAAAGGGGGCTGGTCGTCCCTATCTGGAAAGGGAAAGGGGACCCTCAGGACTGCAACAATTACCGCGGTATTACACTGCTCAGCGTACCAGGCAAGGTGCTTGCCCATCTATTGCTGACACGAATTCGCAGTCATCTGGTGAAGCATCAGAGACCTCAGCAGTCTGGGTTCACGCCTGGTAAGCCAACAACGGACCGTATCCTAGCGCTTAGTGTCCTGGTGGAACGCCGACGTGAGTTTCGACAGGGGATGCTTGCAGCCTATGTTGATCTCAAGAAGGCGTTTGACTCAGTGCATCGTGAGTCACTCTGGGATCTTCTGCGACTTCGAGGGATTCCTGCAAGGACTATTGGTTTGATAACTGGTCTGTATTCTGGGACTGAGAGTGCTGTGAAGTGTGGGGCAGGTGTATCCAGCTTCTTTCCTGTGAATACAGGAGTGAGGCAGGGGTGCGTCCTTGCCCCATCACTTTTCAACGCTTGTATGGACTGGGTATTGGACAAGGTTGTAGATCAAAGTGATTGTGGAGCATCCGTCGGCAACACCAAGATCACTGATCTTGTTTTTGCCGATGATGCAGTAATCTTTGCTGAGTCGCTGGAGGTCCTGGTGATGGCTCTCGAGGCGCTGCACGAGGAGGCAAAGCCTTTGGGACTTGAGGTCTCTTGGCTCAAGACCAAGGTCCAGGTGTTTGGAGACTTACTAGATGAAGCAGTACAGTCTGTTCATGCGTGTGGCGAGGACATTGAGATCTTGGAAAGTTTTACATACCTTGGTAGCGCAGTCCATAATGACGGCGGGTCACGTCAAGAAGTCTTACGGCGGATTGGCATAGCCCACGGTGCTATGGACTCACTCAGCGGGAGTATTTGGCGTTGTCGGTATCTGTGCAGGAGGACAAAGATCTGGATCTTCAAATCGCTTGTGATCCCTGTCTTACTCTATGGTTGTGAGACATGGACACTAAATAGTGACTTGAAGAGACAAATCAATGCCTTTGGTAATAAGTGTCTTCGCAGAATCATGGGGTATCGCTGGGATGATTACGTGTCAAATCAGCGATTGCACCGTGAGACTGAATCGAGGCCTATTACCTGCATAGTCCGTCAGCGCCAACTTCAGCTATATGGGCATGTGGCACGCTACCCTGAAACCGATCCTTCTCATCGGGTTGTATCTGTAAGAGACAATCCGGCGTGGAGGGGGCCAAGGGGGCGCCCACAAGGCTCATGGCTGGGGCAAGTTGATGTTTCTTGTCGAGAGCTGCTTGGTATGGGAAAGGAGCCTGCATGGGAACTCGCGCGTGGTGACCCCCGGGAGTGGCGTCGTAGGGTGGGCGAGGCGACGCGCCCCCCGGCGTATGCCCCAAATGATGATGATGATTGAAGTCATACTTCACCTGGTTTATTGTACTCTGGTTGATACCTGTACTCTCGTCTACCGACATTCTCGTCCTAATACAAACCGGGAAGTCTCACTGACGGTAATGGTTAAGTTTGATTACCCGGGAAAGGTCAGGTCAGGTTAGATTAGGTTAAGTATACAGAAACACAGATAATAACTTAAGATATAGATATTGAGTTGTAGAAAATAGGAGTTTCGTCTGAAATAGGAAAGGGTAACTTAAATGCAGATATATATATATATATATATATATATATATATAACATATGTATATATATAATATATATATATACATATACTATATATATATATATATATATACATATATATATATATATATATATATACATATATACATATATATATATATATACATATATACATATATATATACATATATATATATACATATATATATATACATATATATATATATATATATATATATATACATATATATATACATATATATATATATATATATATATATATATATATATATATATATATATATATATATATATATATATATATATATGTATATATATATATATATATGTATATATATGTATATATATATATGTATATATATGTATATATATGTATATATATATATATATATATATATATATATATATATATATATGTATATATATATATATATATATATATATATATATATATATATATATATATATATATATATATATATTAGTGTGGGATCGAATAACCGCAACCGCAACTGCAACCGCACAAATATTCACAACCGCAACCGCAACCGCCGTTCCATAAGTTCGGTTGCGGTTATGATACCTTAGTATAGATAGTATTACGTGACGTCTTTATCAAGTGATAAACAATAACAAAGCGACTCTGGCCGTGAGGCTGGCCGAGGAACCCGGGAAAAAAGTTTACTTCCATAGTAATTTATCCCCTACCAAATACATTTATGGTAATACACTTTGTGGATAATATAGTTTTAATTAATTTGACCTATTCTTTCATAATAGCTATATAAGTTTAGAATATACTTCATTATTGACAGTACATATAATTTACCGCTATTTGTGTATTGCAAAACTTGTGTTCAACATATGGTATTTAGTATATATTATGTACCAAGTGTGGCTAAATCACACTATAACGTAATATTCCAGTTAATAATTACGCATTTTTCCTAGTATATGATAACCGCAACCGTGGTTGTAGAAAATTCGACAACCGCAAACACAATTAACCGCGACCGCGGTTGTGAAAATCCGACCACGCGATCCATCAGTAATATATATTTATATATATTTATATATATATATATATATATATATATATATATATATATATGTATATATATATATATATATATATATATATATATATGTATATATATATTATGTATATATATGTATATAATATATATATATATATATATATATATATATGTATATATATATATGTATATGTATATATATGTATATGTATATATATGTTTATATATATATATGTATATGTATATATATATATGTATATATATATTATATATATATATATATATATACTATATATATATATACTATATATATACTATATATATATATATATACTATATATATATATATAGTATATATAAATATATAGTATATATATATATATATATATATATATACTATATATATATATATATATATATATATACTAATATATAATATTATATAATATATACTATATATATATATATATATATATATATATATATATATATATATATATATATATATATATATATATATATATATATATATATATACATATATATATATATATATATATATATATATACATATATATATAATATATATATATATATATATATATATATATATAATATATATATATATATATATATATTATAGCAGTGCAAAGTGGAGCATGATGTTTACAGGTCGGGCTAGGAGGGGCGGGGGGTGTCGCCCATATTTTAAATCTAACATTGATTTACGCCATAAACGACATTTAAGGCTAGTAATGAGAACACAGTTCTGTAGGATAATTATAGTCAGGTAACCTAAACTAAACCGATAATTTGATATTATCCCAGAAAAACACCTGTCTCACTATGAATGATAGTTATGTGATATATGAGGTGTATTCTGTATATACAAGACACTGGTGTATTGCTTTTCTATATTATATATATATATCATAGATAACAGTCAACTGTTATCTCTCTCTCTCTCTCTCTCTCTCTCTCTCTTCTCTCTCTCTCTCTCTCTCTCTCTCCTCTCTCTCTCTCTCTCTCTCTCTCTCTCTCTCTCTCTCTCTCTCTCTCTCTCTCTCTCTCTCTCTCTCTCTCTTCTCTCTCTCTCTCTATCTTCTCTCATATATATATATATATATAATATTATAAGTATATTACCAGATGATACGGTTAGCAGATAAATTCAAAGCACATCAAAACTCACCAGAAACAAATCGTTTCATCCATCAAGGTAAGACAGGTGTTTTTCTGGAAATTTACCGATAATATTTTATATAAGTCTATGCGTGTTGAATCTAAACAAATATCCATGTTTCAAATGGTGTGATTGCGAAGTTCGGCTACCTGAGTGAATCTTTCAGAAGATTGAGAAATACACCAAGTGGTTCGGGTGGGAAAGTGACTCCGAAATGGGAATTCTTTTCTGCCTGTTCCTTTCTGCGCCCAGTCTATAGCGACTCTCTTGATTCAAGCTTCGTTCTTCCAGAAGTTATGTTGGAGGGCAGCCTAGAGGAGCTGGAAGTTTTGAAGTGTACAAATATTGAAATTTTACCATCATCTATAGCTACTACATCTGTGATATTACCCTCTGTATCCACAACATTGTCGACTATAGATGTATCAACGCCCTCCATATCCTTCTCTACTGCTACTATAAATAGCATAGGTAGAGACATCGCTGGATACACAAAAATGTGGTTGCATCGTTGTGGGCAAATCCATGTTTGCTAAAAAATCTGAAGTTTGCTAAATAAATGGTAAGAATTCAATGTTTTAGTAAAAGTTTTCCTGACATTAGCAAGTGTATAAATGATTGGCAGAGAGATATAATGAAGTTTTTGACATTTGAATGAAAAATCTGAAAACCAGTGATTTACCATATCTTGTTTAAGAGTGCTCTTGTTAAGAGTGCTGACCACTCTTGTTTTGATATGTTACGAATCATGTGCTAAATAAGCATTTTTAGCCATTAAATTTACTGGTTTTGCATAAGGACAGGAAACTCTCACTAAGGGATATTTATAAAAAAATAAGAAGAAAAATTGCTATGGGTGCATGTGGTGATAAATAATATTGGTGTGCTATACGGGAGTGATAAAGCAAATGTACACCAAATTTAAGTCCCTGTGGGAGTGAAATAGTAACATTTTCTGAATGGAGGTAAATCTTATCAAGGCAATTTTAAAGGTAGCTGTTGAAGCATTTATAGTTCTAAAATGAGAAGTTGGGCGTATTTGGTATGATGTATATCTATATATTTATCTTTATTAGGGCTATTTTACATGCAACAGCTGAAACTTTTAAAATTGGAAAAAGATAAACTGGGCACAGTTTGAAATCATAGCATGACTTTATGACAATCTGCCATGAAAGGAGACAAAGAAAGCGTCTGACACTTGTATGGAGTTCTCATAGATTAGCAATGATGTTGATGGTAAGATTACAGTGAACAGAGAACCATTTAATATTGTTAGATGTTAGAAAGGGTATACATTTCGAAAATATAGATAGTGTCATGTGGTTGAAAAGGAATATGAATTCATGCACCTTTTTGAGTGAAAGTGTCTTTTAGTTTTGAGTGATAAAAATCACATTCGTCAGTAGCGAAAAATGGTATGTGAATTAAGTGTCTACGTGAAGAATCACTGTTTTATGAGTTATGTAGTAATGTAGTATGAAAAGTATTCATTCATGATTTATCAGCGAGATTGAATTAGTTGAAAAGTATTCATTCATGATTTATCAGCGAGATTGAATTAGTTGAAAAGTATTCATTCATGATTTATCAGCGAGATTGAATTAGTTGAAAAGTATTCATTCATGATTTATCAGCGAGATTGAATTAGTTGAAGAGTAATGAGAATCGGTTAGTTAGTACTTCACGTACTGTAGATGTGAAAAAACCCTGCCGTAATAAGTGGCTATAAGCATGTATATCACCTAGTTCAACAAGTTAGTAAGTATACAATCCTTTCATTCAAGTAGTGAACGTGGTACAACAGTAAGTACGTAAGTAATTCATTCATGTAGTGAATGCAATCATTTCATGTAAATAATACTTAAGTAATCCATTTAAGTAAAAAATAATGTAGTGCAACAGTACGTGTAGCAACAGCAACAATGACAGGTTGCGAGGACACGATATTTGAGAGCGATATTTGTTTAAAATGCTCCATGGCTTCGATAATGTTAACAAAAACGACTATTTGAATATTGATTGGACAAGCACTATTTGTAGTAGTGGATACAAGATCATTGGTCAGCGATTTCGGCCACACAAATCGAAGTACTTATTCTTTAATAGTTTAAAATGCTCCATGGCTTCGATAATGTTAACAAAAACGACTATTTGAATATTGATTGGACAAGCACTATTTGTAGTAGTGGATACAAGATCATTGGTCAGCGATTTCGGCCACACAAATCGAAGTACTTATTCTTTAATAGAGTTGTTAATATTTGGAACTCTCTTCCAGAACAAGCATTCGACATTAATACGGTTGAGGCGTTTAAGAACAAAACAAATAGATAAATACTTAGCATCAACTGCCCAACTCGATTACTTCGGCCCTATGTTTTTATTTATTTATATTTTTATTTTAGCTTTAGTTTGAGTATGTCTATCCTTCAATCTTTCCTATCAAATTTCATGGCAGTTGTTTAATACTGTATGGTGTTTTATTCTCACTATTTTCCTGCCGAGGCGGGAGAGGTGGGTGTGGAGGAGCCTTCAACTTTGCTATTCTTTTACCTCTAATACGTAGAAACTACATATAATGGTAGAAAGTAGTCACACTGGCAGCCTCGTTTGGCCCAGTAGGGCTGTTACTGTCTGTTCTTTCTTTGTATTCCTCCTCTTTTTCCTCCTCCTCCTCGAACGTAAACACTTCCTACTTTTGCAGAGCTCATGATGAAGCAAATTTCATATTACCTAGCTGGAAAACTTGCCGGACAGAAGGTAAGAACTTTGTGCAACCCGCAAGGAACATTTTCTTATCGTTGAATGGAACTATTTTGTACGGGATTCAGGCCATCTTTGTGTCGTTTATGCGAAGCCTTTCCTTTCCCTGCCTGGGTAATACGGCAGAGAGGTAGGATTACCTCTCTGTAACTTCTCTGTATACCTTATCATATAATTTCGTAGAGGATCACAAATGCATTATTTATATTTTCAGTAATGAGAACCTCGGAAATGGACGTACGTAAAGGTAAAGGTGGGGGCATACGCTATGCTGCCTCAGTGCTCATCTCCGTCGCATTAGCCGTTGATGCTGTAGTGGGTGAGAACCCGTTACCCTGGAACACGAGGTAACGTGTTACCACCTGGAATATCTCATTTGAATACTACAGAAAGCTAAACAAACCACTATAATGGTTAACAAAATTCAAACTATACCAAAAATTCCTGATATTAGACAAGCAGTTGCCCCCTTTGAGCAAGGGGATTGGGGTGTGTTGTGTGTGAGGTCCCAGCATTGCCCAAAAGTCGATAATATTGAGCTCTAAACCCGCAACGGGAGGGTGTAACTGGCGATCGCGAGTCCGACTCCTGTGGACAAGACCATAGGTGAATAACACACACACACACTTGTCCGATCACGAGTCCAGCTCGCGTGGGTAAGAGCGTTGGTGAATACACACAGACACACAAATACACACACACATGCACACAAATACACACACACATACAGTCACACGCACACGCAAACATTGAACTCTATTATATATGTTTTATAAATAATCCTCACACATACCCTGAATTCCATTCTCGTCATCAGATATATAAATGAATAAGACAATACACAGAAAGCTAAGTGAGTTCATTGGTTACAGAGCAGAAGTGACTTTTATTGCATTAGCGAACATGTTATAATGTTATATGGTCTTTTTTTCGTTATCACTTTACCGGTAACATTGCAGACTTGCGTGTATCAATATTGACACATGTATAAAAAGTACCAAACGTACCTTACTTTTTAGTATTACATTTTAGGGGTTACCTGCAGGCAATGCGTTGCCGCGTCCCTTTTTGCAGCTAGACAAAGGAAGGGAAAAAAAAAGGGTGCTACTTTAGTATGCGTTCTACCGTTGTTTCTACCTTAGTATGCGGTCTACCGGCTCCTTCTACTTTAGTATGAGGTCTACTGCGCTACCACGCTATACTGTGGGTTTAATGGATTATTTCCATCGGAGAATTTTTTATTTTTTTTTATTTATTAATCAATTTATTAATGAACAATAATATCACATTGATAATTTTAATACAATAGTATATCATGCATCAACAATTAGCAGTATACATTACGAATATCGTTCAAAAATGCTATAAACAAATCAGGTTCATCTTTTCTGAGTACTTTCCAGCAAAAATGATTAAGGTGTGACTGAAACAGTTCCTTGCTAACACCTCTCATGTTCTTCAAAATACGTGTTTTGGCATCCAACCACGATCGTTCTATGCCTTAAGTGTTTGCTCCTGTTACTGGATCCACGTAATTTTCTTGGTGATTCACTGTACTATGGCAATAACCCAGATTATTTAAGTTTCCATATGCAGGCCATTCATCAGAGTGAATCACTGAACCGGCTTCACATTCCCGCTGAATGATGGGAATCAGAGTATTTCTGTCACGCCGTTCCACATGAAAATAACGGCAATCAGAGCCTTGCTTGAGGCCAAATGCCCAAGGCCCATCGATTCGGCGTCCATGGTTCCTGTTGTTTTGTACGTACGTCTGCGTCGCTATCTTCAGAGATGGGAGCAGTATCGTCATTCAGCATTCTCCCACGATTGTATTTCCGCCTTCTGGCAAATCTTGCCTCGTCAATCTGGATCGGGTTGTCGTCTGTACCAACCATCTTGCCTCTTGCACGATATGACACGATGCTTCCACACACTTCTCGGCACATATTTATATCAGTCATTTACTGTGGCGGAAGACCTCTCTGTTAGAGTTACTGCTTGGACCATGGGTATTTCTATATGAAAAAGAAACACCAGTTCTAAGATATCACACAAACTCAACTTGCTGTTTAATTTGTTGTTCATATCCGTATAATGGAAGAATGCAGTCCCTTGCCGAACAGAACGTGTCGTTTGGCACCCTTTACGTGGACAGCGAAGTACAGGCCTGAATTCTCCACCTATCTCACGCTTTCGTTTTTCCTGCATGATACTACCACATCGATGACACGGAGCTGCTTGCTGTGGTGCATCCAGGAGATTATTACTACGAAGAAATGCAACTGCAGTTTCTTCTGACTGCAGAACACGTCGGTAAAGATCTTTCAACTTCATTGTGGAGTGAAATACACGTAGGTGGAAGTTTGGGACTAAACTAAGGAGAGTCATCTTTGTTCACCTTATATAGGAAACTGTGAACTATGATAACCTGACCTGTGTTAGCTACCTGACCTATGACCTGTGGATCAGTAACTAATCCCTTCAGATGCAGGGGTAGGGGACCAACTATGCATGATAACCTGACCTGTGTTAGCTACCTGACCTATGACCTGTGGTCCAGTAACTAATCCCTTCAGATGCAGAGGTAGGGGACCTATGGACCAGTGTAGGGGTAGATCACACCCCACACCACTGTAGACTGCAGTACTGCGGTAGAACGCATACTAAAGTAGCACCAAAAAAAGTCACTTCCTCAATATTGATTTATCTACCCTAAATGCTCCCTATCATTCCTTTTCACGCCGCTGTATTTTTTCCTCCTTCCTCCTCT
The DNA here is from genome assembly GCA_016584305.1 of Chionoecetes opilio. Lineage (NCBI taxonomy): Eukaryota > Metazoa > Arthropoda > Malacostraca > Decapoda > Majidae > Chionoecetes > Chionoecetes opilio. The sequence continues at coordinate 84,534 of JACEEZ010001090.1, read as the reverse complement.
CCCTACCCACCCCAACACCCAATTGTCACCCCTCACCCATCCTCCCCAATCACCTGTTCCCGTCTTCCCTTCGTTCAACTCCCTATCGCTCTCCTACCTACCTCTTCCTCCCTTGCTCTCTAATCCATCCCTCATACAACCCCCCCCCCATCTTTCCCCCTCTATGCGAGCCCCAGCAACTCCCCCCTCTTCCCCCCTTCTATGCAAGCCCCAGCCACCAACCCCCTCACCCATCTACTCCCTGACGCTGCATTTGCCTTAGTAAGCAAACAAAAGAGAATCGGTTTGCGTCCACCCTTGATACGCCGCCTCTTTTTATCTTTCTTTACGACGATATCTTTTTTTCGCAACACCACAGGATGGAGAGTAATAGCTTTGGCAGACTTGGGGGCAGATAAAAATAGGGCAGTTTTTGTGATGTCGGTGGATTTGCTCTTATTGAATGATGAGATAAGGAGGAAGAGATCAAAGATGATTTAGGAATTTTTATTTGAACGGTTATGAATTTTCTTTGTTTGTTTTATCGTGGTGAGGTTGATTCTAATGGTTTGATTGGGGTGGTAGGGGTGGTGGTAATGTGGTTGTGCATGGTGGTGGTGGTGTGGTGGTTTAAGTGATATTCTTTTTTATTATCTCTCCCATTCTTTTTCTCTCATTTTTTCTCACACACACACACACAAACAAACAAACACACACACACACACACACACACACACAGCATTACCCAAAAAATCGGTAATAATGAGCTCCAAGCTGCACCGGGAGGGTAAAAACTGGCGATCTCGAGCCCGCCTCGCGTGGACAAGACCATAGGTGAATAAAAAAACATAGGTGAAACACACACACACACAAACACACACACACAGACACACACACCTAATTTGACCCTCTAACCCCCTTGACCTCGTGGTCTCACTTAGAGGACAAAAACTTTCCCCAGGTGTCGGAAGTGACGTCGGAGGCCACCGCAAGCATAGTCCACGCCCTTCCCTCCACCCACACACAAACCCAACCACACCTGCGCTCCATCCCTCTAATACCTGTACACATTTACAACTTTACAATACCTATCTATGTTTTTACCTAATCTGCAATTATTTAGCCTATATCTCCACCCTCATGCAGCCATACGTCCACACCTGCCTTCCACTCATGCCGCCCCACCCTCCGCGCCCACACACCACCTACACCTGGCGACATCCTGAGAGACAGAAAGTGTCAACCATGACCACACGCGCACAAACGACTGCTAATAAAGATACGCCTAGCTTAATGAAATACAAAGTTTTCTATACAAGTGTATGTAGAGGTGAGTTTGGTAATGAGAGGTGTCACTCCTTCGGCAGAATTGCAGGTACAGGAAGGAAGATTAGTTAATGTGAAATGTAGCCCGTCAGGGTGGCAAGGTTGGTAGAGACGTGAGTTCGCAATGTGCAGCGTCCCTGTGCATTCGGTCAGCGGTTCGAGTCCGCCTAGTTCGTGCTGACGTGGCGGCGCTTTCTATAGTCAATAACCTTGTAGTTGGTACTTGCAAAGTGTCTAGATAGGATGAAAATCTTATCTTAATGTGAAATGAGCGATGAACGGTCAATCCTCAGCGTTGCCCAATAATTATGATATATGAAAGGTCGTGATTAAAACCATTAAATGTCATGTCCTCAAAAGGAATACTTGTCATGATTGATTTCACGTTGGATTATTGCTTACTTAAAATGTGGAGTGAAGTATATACAATACATACATGTACAATAAATCAGTTTTCTTTTCTATCTAGTCAAGTGCAAAAAATATAAGTCATTCTGGTTGGGTAAATATCACGTCGTCGTGTTTATCTTGTGACGGGAAGAAAAAATGTGGTCAATGAAATATTTCCTTAAACTTTCTATTTTCCCATCAATGAACATACGATTACAATGGTATGACTCTCTCTCTCTCTCTCTCTCTCTCTCTCCTCTCTCTCTCTCTCTCTCTCTCTCTCTCTTTGACATCCCTCAATCCTTCATTTAAAGTAGATTACACTATACATTAACATTTGCCGAATTATTACGAAAATATGTATTGAAAATATAAAATTTAAACCGAAAAAAATAATTATACACCTATAACAAGATCTATTAACAAGCTCTTCAATACTATATTTTACTCGATTTTTTTTATTCTCTTTTCATCCAAAATGTTCCCCTTTCCCTCCAGCCATCCCTCCCTCATGCTACTCTCCTCTTTTCCCCTTTCCCTCACAACTGGCCGGCGTCCAGGTGTGGTGGGCGTGGGACCCCACATCACCGCCTTATAGAGCACATAGCGAAGGAGGAGGAGGAGGAGTAGGGAGAGGAAGAACAGGTGCTCCTCTCTCCTGACCTCCTACCTCGCGGCGGCCTCGCTACGGAACGTGAGGTAAGTAATTGTGGAGTTGATGGGATTCTCTTGAACAGCTGCAACCACTGAGAAAAAGACAAAAACAAATGTTATTCAATGTCTTTAAAAACTAAAACAACATAAATATGGACCAAAAAAGACTCACAACAGAGAGGGGCAGGAATCACGTTTTCTGGCGGAGGGAAGGTAATCCAATTCTAATAAGGGGAAGGTGTTAAATGGTCCGCTGTTGAGCTTATTAGTCAGATCTCAATGTTCAGTGGCAGGCAGTCTTGGAGCCCAATGGAGCGTGTCTATACGTGACTAATATTGTTCCATGAAAATGTCCGTGCGAAATCAATGCATTATATATGCAGTGATTGATGCCATGGGAGGTCTGTTGCAGAAAAGGTGGCGGTGGGGAACATTTGGCAGCACGATGGCCGAGGTAGACTCCTCCCACTGAACCTGCACGGCAAATATTAACACACACTTAAGAAAAAAAAAATGACAAAAATAAAAATAATAAGACTATAACCGTTCACCGCCTGGGATTCAGGGGATCACAAGGGCCCGTAAGGCAGGGCGTGGAGGGCTTTTGCAGTTGTGTTGAAAATAATTAAATTCACCAGAACAAGGAGGTTAATAACAAAGATTTTTCAAGTAAGGTCAACAACGCATAAATGAGTTAATCCATTGTCTAGAAAGGGCTGGTGGTGAGCGGGAGGGGGAACAGGAGGAGGAGGAGCAAGATGTGGCGCGCGGAAAATGACAATGAAGGAAAGAATGCAGAGAATGACAATGGAGGAAAAGTAGGAATGGAATGAGGTTCAAAGAGTTACATCCTGTCGGGGCCTTTCCTCGGGGCGGTTCGTTTTTCTGGTGCAGCTGCTGTAAAATAATTGCTTTCGTTGCGTCCGTTGTGGCTGGCGGTGTAGCGGTCTGGGAGGTTTGGTTATCCAGGGGCTACATTCAGAGAGGCTTACTTCCGGTCTGCACGACCTAGCGACTTCCAACAGCTGTTCTGGGTGACTTTTGGCATTCTGCAGGCACATTGATGACGTAGTTAAAGACGTTGAGCTGTCAAAATCATACAACTGCCTCTAGGCAGTTGTAGAGCACGCAATATACATAAAAATACTCATAAATTGAGTATATATGATGTTTTCTGACTCAAGAACTGAACAGGGCAAGTATACAAATGAAATTAGGCCATATTACAATGCCATCCGCTCGTGATGAGTTTGTTATGGGGGTGATGGGTCGAGTGGCGAATGGTGGCATCTCACCATGACTCGCCACACCATACACCACCACGCACAGCTCCGCGAAACAGACAAGGTACATATAATATAATTATATTCCTTCTCCTCCTCCTAGCCTTTTCTTGTAGCAGTTGGTGGTAGTTGTGGTAGTGGCAGCAGTGATAGTGGTAGTGGTGGCAGCAGTAATAAAATATAAACCGTGTAACACACATTTCAGCGTGTTATTGGAGTGGTCTTCGTACCAAGACGATGCTTGGACGACAAAAACACGGCTTATATTTTATTACTGCTGCTTCTGCTGCTGCTATTGCTGCTGCTGCTACTGCAACTGCTGCCGGCTGCTGTGGGAAGGGGTTGGGAGGAGGAAGAGGGGGAGGAGAAGGAGAGGGAGAAGCTAGGAGGTGGAGGAGGAGGAAGAAGTACCTTTTCTTATAGCAGTTGGTGGTGCTTGTAGTGGTGGCAGCGGTGATGGTAGTGGTGGTGGCAGCAGTAATAAAATATAAGCCGTGTAACAAACATTTCAGCAAGTGTTATTGGAGTGGTCTTCGTACTATATAAGACGATGCTTGGACGACAAAAACACCGCTTATATTTTATTGCTGCTGCTACTGCTACAACTGCTGCCGGCTGCTATAAGAAAAGGTTAGGAGGAGGAAGAGGAGGAGGAGAAGCTAGGAGGTGGAGGAGGAGGAGGAGGAAGAAGGGTGGAGCATTTTGGTGTGGATGATGAATTTGTTTATAAACACAGCTGAGAGCGTGGAGAACTGGCGCATGCGCACTACAGTCAGCGGGGAAGGCGACCAGGAGCTTCTCGTGCTGCTGATAAGACATGAAACACCATGATGGCCGACCATAAGACTAAAGTATCACAGGCGTGGTAGTTGTAGTCTTCAGCACAGGTTAAAAGGCGGACGACAAAAAGGATATTGACAAGGACGCCTGCCGCCTCCACAGTTCAGTTCAGTACCGCCCACTCGATCCCCCAGCCAATAGGAACGACGAATGGGACGGGGCCAGTCTCGATGTATTTTCGCGACCATCAGTCCACCCTGACCCGGTCCGGACTGGACTGAACCAGGGCGGTGAACGTCACGAAAATGCGCTATTCGTTGCGGGGTCTGGGTGCTGGAGTGCGGGAACGGTGACGCGGGTTGCAATGCGGCCGAGGAGGAGGCGACATGTTGGTGGAGGTGTTTCGATCTGCGAGGGTGGTTCGAAGCAGAGGCAGTAGTATTATCCTTGAAAGGTTCAGGGCAATCAGCATTTGCCGAAGCAGCATAAGGGGAAGCACGGGTAGCAGCAGCTTTCTTGGAGGAGCTAGGGCGAGCAGGGGTCTTGCCAGGGTGAGGGGCAGGAGTAGGAGCGGCGGTGACGTCAGGAGAGAGGCGGTGTGAAGCAACAGATTGTCTTGTCTTGCGAGGATGGTTCGATGCATGCTTCACTGATCTATCACTGGGCGATACTTCCCCTCCTGACGAAGGGCGAAGAGAGTGCAACTTGGCCATGCCGTTAGAGTGGGGCATGACAAAAAAAATAACTCAGAAAGAGCAGAGGCAGATATAAAAGCTTAATAAAAACCTAACAAAAACAGACTGCCACAAAACCAGAAACACAGCTACCTGACGGGGGATGGTAAACTCGTCCAGCAACTATCCTACAGCGTCAGGAGGGCTAAACTGGCCACCGTCTAAACGGCGTCGTACCAGCCCTGACGCTGCCCCTCTCGGGGCTAAACCACAGCCTAAAAAACCTAAACCTCTCCACAGGCCTTTCGAGTACCCCTTAAGTGATGACGTATATATATAATATAATAAGCCTCATGTAATGGGCCTACGCACCCAACCTTCAGGGTTCGCCTTGGACTCTAACAAGGGCAGAGGTGCTGGCAGAAACTCGGTGAAACACCAGCAGCAAAACTTTCCACGGGTGGGAATGTTTACTGCATAGCGAGGTGAACACCGAGCGAGCGTACTCTCCCACCAACGGGTCGTGGAAGACTGAAGATTTGGTAACTTTGGTAGCACTAGCACAGTAGCGCAGCGCGCGCAGTGCTGCCAACTCAAACACTCATATTTGGTCCAAATATCTCTACAGAAACCATGAAAAGTCCCTCCGTACAGTGTATTTTATATCCCCGCGCCTGTCCCTACATGAAATAAAACAAATGTTAAAACAAGAAATGCACATAACGTTGTTTATAATATAAAGTGCAACTTTAGGGACCAGATTAATGACGATCATAAAATGTATATTATATAACGAGTTAAACATTGACCTTGCCTAATATTCTTCACTTACTAGTACCATGTGAATATACTATACAGTGAAGGAAATGGTAATTAATAATGGTGTACCCACTGTTCATCATTGTACAATATTGTAGTATGAAGGAAATGGCGAAATGGTGTACAACATGCTATAGTCTATTCACTTAAGCTGGATTCTTGGGAGCTGCTCGATGCCTACCTGAGTATGTAAGGACGTCGCTGATTGGCTGAGGCTACCAAAATACCACCACCATCACCACCCAGCCCGCGTGCATCAGCCAATCAGCGACGTCCTTACATACTCGGGTAGGCATCGAGCAGCTCCCAAGAATCCAGCTTAAGTGAATAGACTATAGTCATTCTACAATATTGTATTATAATTGCACGGAGACAATTAAGGTGGTTCCATGAACCTGAAGTTGCTACATGAACACGCTAAGTGACTTACCTTCAGCCCTTTAGATCTGAAGCGTTGTTTTCTTGGGGGAGACTTGTCTTCTTTTGAGAGGTCGCCTCTTTTCTTTCTAGAATGTTTAGCTTTCCTTGCACCAGTCTTTTCCATTGTCTAATATTTTCTGAAGTCAAACTACGGAGGTAGAGGGACTGATCCCCACAAACGATTACAACAGCTGATGTTATGATGTGTAAGGCCGTGTCTCACGAGCAATATTTTCCGGCATCTTTTGGTATTTTGCTACCAAAAGATGCCCGTACTGGTGGCAAAAAGTGCGCGTGTTGTCACACGGCGTTTCGGCTACGAGCATCTTCCTACAGCCGGCCACACACAAACCGCCGCGGCCTGTCCAGCCGACGAAAAGGGGCGTGGCTAGAGGCGGCCAGTGTGTGTGTGGGAGTGTTTTTCATCCGGCGGGGCCTGTTGCAGCGGCCGGATGAAAATCAGTCGGCGCTTGAAAATTCCGTCCGGCGCGGCCTGCCGCCTGCGTGTGTGTGGGTGCCTTCCGGCGCGGCCCGCCCCTCGCTCGGCCAGATAATGACTAATTGTACCAGTTATAATTGTATTTATGATAATATAGGTATTATATATTATGACGTATTATATATAGTATGACGTATTATATATAGTATGACGTATTATATATAGTATGACGTATTATATATAGTATGACGTATTATATATAGTATGACGTATTATATATAGGTATTATATATGACTGCACATGCAGCCATCACCAACAAGTCATTTTCGGACAGCGGATTCATGTTGTCACCACGGTGGTCCGACGTGTACTGTATATTTTCATGAGGCGGCCGGTGTGTGTGTGGGTCTCGTCCGGCGAACGATGCCCCGCCACTTTTTGGCCGGACAGGCCGCGCCGGTGTGTGTGTGGCCGGCTTACCAGAGTAGCGAAGATCTGTATTCTTCTATCTTAGCTACTCTGCTTCTACTGGCATTTATGAAATATCCTTCCCTCTTCACATTTCCCTTGATAACCATGAATAAACCGCTCAAAACCTTACTTGTATTCCTAAATCAAATAAAAATAACACATATGTATCATATTATCCCCGTTTCTATCGTAAAAACACACGCAGCCTATTAAATATCTGTTTTTATCAACATTTTCCGTCATTACTCCTCATCAACAACTCAAAACTTAATTGTATATCTAAATCATACGTCAAATTATCTAAATAACACGCATGTACCATATCATGCACGTGTCTTGTATATATAGAGTTAAAAACCTATTTATTTATCCTACCCTACTCTACCAAACATTTTATTTTCCTACTCTCATCTTTATGTTTCTCCTCTCATCTACACTATATTACTATTACTATACAACATCATACCGCTATATTCCCTATATACAGCACTTATTTTCCCTAAACATATCACATAGAGATGCTATGTTACACGGACACTTTTTTCCGGCATCTATTGGTAGCAAACATGGAGTCGCGCATGTTCCTTCGAGCATCTACCACCTGGAATCCATCATTGGATGGAAATATAATAGTCAGGAGCTACTGAGTGCACAAGCCTGGAATGTCGTGGGGGAACAACGGTCATTATATACGCATAACACATGTATTTCTGGTCGCTAGATGAGTTGAGGACCAGAATTGTTGTGAGTGAAGGTCATGTGATTATAATCCATTTCTATCACACACTGTCATTGTAAGGCGGGCAAGGTCATCATGCACGGCAACGCCTCAAATGTTGCCAGGTGTCGGGGATCCCTTGCCTGCAGCCTCCCTGACGCCCAGCAGTGTCCCGTTCTCTGGAACAGTATGTCGCGTTTACTCTTAAACACATCAGGTTAGATTAGGGTAAATTTACTGGTTAAGTCATAGTAGTTTTGTGTGGGAATCACAATAAGGTTTTTTTTCGAGAAAATCCTATGGTTAGTTTCGGAGCTACAGCCAGGCGTCTTCACTCGGAAACCACACACTCACATAGAGTTGGGCAATATGCTAACGGGCAAGGTGGTGGTGGTGGGTTGTTACTGTTCGCCTCCAACAACAACAACACAGTGCATGTAATGGTTAAAACAAAACATTAATCTCTACAGTTTATTATAAAATGTACTCACGCTGGAAAATGAAAAATTTGTTACAAACAAACGCGAAATGTATTAGTGAGCAGCGTATCGGCAGCTTCCAATGGCCACAGGAGTCTATTTTTTTTAATTCTTTATAGTCATTCTTTATGTTAATATCTCTCGCTTTTATTTATAACAATAACGCGGGAGCAACATAAAGGTGGAGTAAAACTAAACCTACGCACGACATGATTCTGTACACATTTGATTTTTACCTCCGCCAACGAAGTTGGAGAGGTTATGTTTTCACCCCGATCTCTGTCTGTCTGTCTGTCTGTCTGTCTGTTAGTGTACAGGATTTCTCGAAAAGTTACGAATAGATTTGAACCAAACTCGATATACCAAGTCTATTTGGTATAAGAAGAACTGATTAAATTTTGGCTGAAATCTATTGACAACTGTTGCCATGGCAACCAATTGATGAAATACTCGGCCGGAGGTATGCGCTCATACTGAAGCGCATATATATTATATATATATATATATATATATATATATATATATATATATATATATATATATATATATATTATATATATTATATAATTTGAAGAAATATTCGGGCGGAGGTATGCGCTCTACTGAGTGCCCCCCCCCCCTAGTCTTCTTCTGTTTCACCCTTAGCTTATTATTGGGGCCGTTCAAAAATTACGTGACGCTTTTTTTTGGCAATGTTTGACCCCCTTGTCACGCCTTGTAACACATGTCCAGAACCCCCTAAAACATTATGTAACACCAGCTAGTAACCCCCCCCCCCGCCCTTTATAAGGTTTGCATTTTGTTTTGCATATACAATAATATAAGTAGCCTAAGTACCTGCAAATTATAATATGTAGGTTTTTCTTTAAAACATCTGAAAAAGTTATGTAACTTAACACATTGCTGAAAAATAACCATTTTTTCCCCGATGTAAAAAAAAAAAGGCAATATAGGGTAACATCAACTACTCACTTCAAAAGTTGTAGGCTTGGCAGGTAGTTATTTTGGCAGGCATACAGCAGACGCGAGGAACGACGTACAAGGGAGCTCACGAAATGTCTGAACTTCACCACTGAGAGGTCCGAGCAATAGTTTTCAAGAAGTCTGCCTTCTTACCTGAAGAAAAAATCGTCAGCCTTCACCGTGGAAACATTCAACAGAAGGTTGGGTGAAGCTTTGCACAAGACACCCGTGTTATCACACCAAACATGTCCCCACGCTACAAATAATAGCCGTAATGATTTCCCTTATATCATGGGCAGAGAAGAGAATATAGAGACAGTCAAAATGATAACAAGAGCACAAGAATACCACAACTGACCTCAGCACAGCAGGGCAGACATTCAGAGAGAGTTAAAGGCCACGGTGGTTAGCTTAACTAAATCCCTCTATTTCTACATCCCGGAGCTCGTGGGTATTCCAGTACGAGATATGGCAGTAGCGGTACATGGTTGCTATTGGTGATCTTTTTCGCTTGATAATCTATCTATTGGTAGCTGGTTTTCCTGCCATTTGGGGGAAGCAACCACCCCGGGAGGCGGGTCACAAACCCCCGGCTAACACCCGGTACCCATCACGGCTGGATGGACAAGGGCTTGGTTTTTATTAAGGAAAAGGGAGCCATTATACCTTCAGTTAGATGCGGAGCCGTGCGCGTGGCGGTGTGGGGCATCGCGTAGTCGCTACCCGCCGGTGTGGTGAGAATGACATGCCGCAGCTCACCACGCTTATCCCATCACCCCAAAACATTATCACCACGATCGCATGGGATTGTTTTATGGCCTCATTTCGTTTGTATACTTGCCCTGTTCAGTTCTTGAGTCAGCAAACATCATATATACTCAATTTATGAGTATTTTTATGTATATTGCGTGCTCCACAACTACCTCTGGGTAGTCGCTTTGTTTTGACAGCTTACCGTCTTTAAGTACGTCATCAATCTGCACGCTGAATACCAAAACAGCTGATGGCAGTCGCTAGGTCGTGAAGCATGGACGTTAGCGTCTCTGAATGTGGCCCCTGGACTCCTTGCCTACCCTACGTACAGCCTTCCACCAGCCGCGCTGCACGTTAGGGCTGCAACATATATATTCCTCCACAACAAGTTTGAACTCTTTATCATCAATTTGCAGCCTGACATGATTGTTCAGATTGCTATATCATCCAAAATGTGGAATCTGTAGTAATTTGACATGAAACTATAATGAAAATCGATATAAAGCGTTTACATCTCGTGTATCAGCCTTTGTAAAGTAATAGGCTGCGACTTTTATACCTCGCATATGGGAACACCACGTGACTCAACCGCCGTAAGCCCCTTCACACATTCCATAATAGAACCACGATAGCGCCAACAGTGAGTGCAATGCAGCGCCGTCATGGTCCTAATACTCTAGATTCCTAGAACACTGGGGGGAGATGCTGAGAAGTGCCTTAGAGGTAAGGCGAAAAGAGCGCCTTACCTGTCTACAGGCGCTTTTGTAACGGCCCGGCTAAGGCACCGGCTCAAAACTATGTACAGTCGATATTTCAAGCGCTTTTGCCTGTCTTACACCTCCAATGCCCAAGGTGTGGGCGTTTTTTTTTTTTTTTTTTTTTTTACATGTGTGCCTATAGCGCCTGTAGGCAGTGGTGACCCAGGGCTCGGATGGTAGGCTCTGGAAGTTCACTTGAGTGCTGTGATGGTTGGTCCTCGCCCGTGGTGGAGCAGGCAGGATTTTTATAGTGACGCATAATAATATCACAAATCGTAAACCGTAATGTGAAACCTACAGACCCAGAGAGAAGAATAAAACTACAAATATATTACAAGAACAAAAAAACCACAACCTCCTTTTCCAAAAAACAAGCCCAAGCCAAAACAAAAGGGGGAAACCAAAAATCCCTCGTTATAGGATACGGCAAACGAGAAAACTGTGAAGTCCTCCCTCCCCCTACTGGCATGACGCAACGAAGCTGTCCGACGCCTTACTTGCCATTTAAACTTCCGGAAGCCCCCAAAAGCCCCCCTACAAAAAAAACGGCATCCCCATCAAAAATTTTTTTTGAAAAAAATACGAAATGGTCGACATGTGCGCAGAGTAGGGCGACTTCCAATCTTAGAAGCACTGTAAATAAAGATACAACCCCAATTAACGTACAAGCTCGACCTACAAGCTTTTCCCAAACATGAGAAAAAAGGGTAGGATACCACCGCAGAGACCCAAAAGAAAAGGGGGAGGCAGAAGTCATCAACCAATCAGCTTCCCACTCACACGCGAGGCCCCAACTTCCCCTTTAAAGTAGCGCCTCACGCTGCCCCAAATCAGCCACATAACGTACACCCGGGAAGACAAAAATTTTGGTTTAATAAACCCCTACAAAAAAATAAACCTGACATATTGCTCATTATGACTTTTAACAGTCATGGGATCAAAAAACGACGCCACTCAAGATACACGGTTTCCAGGGGACAGAAAAAATACACAAAATCAATTTCAGACGGTACACAACCCTAAAACACAAAAAAACACACACATTTTGACGACTTCATTTCGACAGTTGGCAATGGAAAAAAACAAAAACACTGGAAAAAATTATTAAAAAACCCTATACCAACCTCCCAACAGACAAAACATCCTCCCAAATTCCTTAAAATATCTAGAAGAAATCAACAGGTAATATGCTTTCAGACCTAAATGTCAACCATCCTACTTAGGGTTCGAACATAAAAACAAAAAAGGCAGACAAATAACCACCCCCATCAGTAATAGGCACTACAGCACATAGCCCATACTTTTACATCCATTCAAAAAAAGGCAAAAAACCGACATAATTTTTACAAATTACAAAAAATACACCAACCACTTTCACAAGGGCTTTAATAACCATGACCATTTTCCCCAAATTTTAAAGAAAAAGTACCAACCCACCAAACAGCAAGCACTCCACGTCTCAGCTTCAAACAAGCAGACTGGGACGGGTTTTAAGGGGAAATAACAAACAAAATTAATGTTAATGAACAACATGATAATAATACCCTAGAAGAAATAGACGAAGGAATTCAGAAATGGTACGACACAATCCTCCAAGCAGCACAAAACCACATACCCACAACACACAACCGTACACTTCCAACACCTTTTTACAACCAAAACACACAGAACATAATCATACAGTACAACGCTATAAGACAACACTCAATCAGATACGGGTGGGACATACACCTATACAGACGATATAAACAACTTCGATACACATTACAAGATGCCCTTACAGAAGACAGTAACACATACTGGAACAGCGTAATGACAGAAACTGCTGCAACCTACCAAGACTCATCCACTTTCTGGAGAAAAATAAAAAATCTTGCAGGGAACAACAATCCGGAACCACACTACTTACTCAACAATAACAACGAAAAAATGTACACATCACGAGACAAGGAGACACTTCATAGACAAGTCTGGGAGGAAGTTTTCACAGTAGACAATATAAACGACGATGAAGACCCTAACGACAACACAGAAGACACAGTAAGACAATTTTTTGATAACAATTCACATAAAATCACACCATATCCTACATCAGACCACACTCGACTACACAACAACCACTACACAACAAGAGAAATAACAACTACAGAAATTAAAGGTATCATTAAATCTCTGAAAAAGACATGTCCTGGTCAAAGTGGCATAAACAAAACGCTACTCAAACACCTACCAGATAATGCGATAATCAAACTAGGTCACATATATAATTATAATTCAACACTATCCGCAGGATATTTTCCCGACATGTGGAAACAATCAACGATCAGACTAATCCCAAAACAAGGCAAGAATTCACATCGTGCATTAAATTACAGGCCCATCTCATTATTAGAAGTACCTGGAAACTTTTTCGAACGCATTATAAACAAAAGACTAAGACAACACCTCAATGACAATAACTTATATAATATTCACCAATACGGTTTCCCGCACCCTCTCTTGACGAAGTCAGAGAGGCTGTAGCAAAGTTGAGGGGTGGAAAGGCAGCTGGTGTTTGTAATATCAGTGCGGAGCTCCTCAAAGCTGGGGTGAGGCCATGATCCGGGTTGCATGCTGTCCTGACTGCCGTGTGGCAATCAGGTACCATTCCTCACTGACTGGAAAAGGGGGCTGGTCGTCCCTATCTGAAAGGGAAAGGGACTGCAAGCAGGACTGCGAACAATTACCGTCGGTATTACACTGCTCAGCGTACCAGGCAAGGTGGCTTGCCCATCTATTGCTGACACGAATTGCCAGTCATCTGGTGAAGCATCAGAGACCTCAGCAGTCTGGGTTCACGCTGGTAAGTCACACGGACCGTATCCTAGCGCTTTCGTGTCCTGGTGGAACGCCGACGTGAGTTTCGACAGGGGATGCTTGCAGCCTATGTTGATCTCAAGAAGGCGTTTGAACTCAGTGCATCGTGAGTCACTCTGGGATCTTCTGCGACTTCGAGGGATTCCTGCAAGGACTAATTGGTTTGATAACTGGTCTGTATTCTGGGACTGAGAGTGCTGTGAAGTGTGGGGCAGGTGTATCCAGCTTCTTTCCTGTGAATACAGGAGTGAGGCAAGGGTGCGTCCTTGTCCCATCACTTTTCAACGCTTGTATGGACTGGGTATTGGACAAGGTTGTAGATCAAAGTGATTGTGGAGCGTCCGTCGGCAACACCAAGATCACTGATCTTGTTTTTGCCGATGATGCAGTAATCTTTGCTGAGTCGCTGGAGGTCCTGGTGATGGCTCTCGAGGCGCTGCACGATGAGGCAAAGCCTTTGGGAGTTGAGGTCTCCTGGCTCAAGACCAAGGTCCAGGTGTTTGGAGACTTACTAGATGAAGCAGTACAGTCTGTTCATGCGTGTGGCGAGGACATTGAGATCTTGGAAAGTTTTACATACCTTGGTAGCGCAGTCCATAATGACGGCGGGTCACGTCAAGAAGTCTTACGGCGGATTGGCATAGCCCACGGTGTTATGGACTCGCTCAGCGGGAGTATTTGGCGTTGTCAGTACCTGTGCAGAAGGACAAAGATCCGGATCTTCAAGTCGCTTGTGATTCCTGTCTTACTCTATGGTTGTGAGACATGGACACTAAATAGTGACTTGAAGAGACGAATCAATGCCTTTGGTAATAAGTGTCTTCGCAGAATCATGGGGTATCGCTGGGATGATTACGTGTCAAATCAGCGATTGCACCGTGAGACTGAATCGAGGCCTACTACCTGCATAGTCCGTCAGCGCCAACTTCGGCTATTTGGGAATGTGGCACGCTACCCTGAAACCGATCCTTCCCATCGGGTTGTATCTGTAAGAGACAATCCGGCGTGGAGGAGGCCAAGGGGGCGCCCACAAGGCTCGTGGCTGGGGCAAGTTGATGTTTCTTGTCGAGAGCTGCTTGGTATGGGAAAGGAGCCTGCATGGGAACTCGAGCGTGGTGACCCCCGGGAGTGGCGTCGTAGGGTGGGCGAGGCGACGCGCCCCCCGGCGTATGCCCCCAATGATTGATTGGATACGGTTTTCGCCAAGGCAGAGGAACTACCGAAGCCATTGCACTTATAACAGAACAGATTGCTCAAAACAAAGCAGACAATGGACAATGTCACTTAGTACTACGAGATATCACAAAAGCATTTGACAAAGTTTGGCACCTTGGCCTAAAATACAAAATACTCCAATTACAACTGCCAACAATACTAGAAAAACTACTCTGTGAATTTTTAGAAGACCGAGAGGCAAAAATTAAAATAGGCACATACTTAGGTGGCAGTATTAAACTACGCTGCGGCGTGCCCTAGGGTAGTGTATTATCTCCGACGCTATTCATCACATACACCAGAGACATACCAGACCCAATACAGGGCACAAACATATCATACGCAGACGACATCACTCAAATAATACACAACCCGGGTAAATCTAAGGAAATGCTCAACCAAATAACGGCGAGAGAAGTCAGCCGCATAAATAAATACGAACGACAATGGAAAATAGAAACAAATACAACAAAATTCACAGTTCTAAGACTGGGAGCAAAAACCGAAGAAGTACTCATCAAGGAAGAAATGCTTGACACCCAAATGAAAGGCAAAACACTCGGTCTCACAATTAACAACAGAGGATATATACAACACATAAAAGACAGACAACACAAGGCCTTTGGAGCTCTAACACGACTCTTCCGATTTAGAAGTATGCCTATCAAAATTAATACACATCTAGTCAAAGCACTGGTCCTACCAATCTTGGACTACCCACCTATCCCAACATTATCAATGAGCAAAACACAAATTAGCAAACTACAAATAACACAAAACAAAGCCCTCAGATTTGCTACAGAACAGAGATACCCACACACACTCAACACGCAAGAAATACATGAATTAACAAAAACAGAACCGATTAACATAAGACTACAAAAGAGCCGAAAACATATGGAAGAAACTTGAAGATGAAGAGAATCCTTTACTAATAACACTAAAACAAAGACATTCTGAAAATATCAGAAAATACAATATGAACTTCCCTAGTACACTAATAACAATGGAAACTATACCAGAACCACAATATCATTAAAAACTGAACATGATTAGCTAGATATACAAAAAAAATACAAGCAAACACCTATTAAAAAACACAATGAATAAAAACATCAAACATATATCACATGACACAGCAAGGTGGACTGCCCACCAACTATCTACTTCTACAATCTTTCATATTTTCCACCTGCTTTCCCTTCCACTCTCTCCCTCCCCTCTAACTTTCCTATAAAAAAAAAAAAAAAAAAAAAAAAAAAATCATGCTCACCTCTACACCTGAGGAGAAAGCATCTCTCCACACGCTGCTGAAGAAGGGTTTATGACCCGAAATCGCGATACAGCAAAATGACCAGCTACGGCGAAGTCATAAAATTGATCACTAAAGAGAGTAAGACACTCTTAAAACAAAGAGAAAATATCTTGAAAAAGATAATAAATGCTGAACTAGCTATCACTTTTAACAAGATCTGTATCAGAGAAAATCTCCTGCCCGTATATACTTTAAACATATATATATGTATATATATATATATATATATATATATATATGTGTTATATACTAGCCGCAAAGCCGCCCTCCGGGCGGACTTTTTGGCTAGCTCCTGCGGAGGGCTATTGGTGGGCCTTCGGCCCACCAAACACAGACTCTCCAGATAGCCCCTTCTAGCTTTCCTGAAATCATGGATGTAGAAATGTATGTATTAACGCCAACCTATTCACATCACCCCCAACCCATTCACTCACCCATTACCCATCACCCCCACACCCATTACTCACGCATTACCCACCACCCCCCACCCATTCACTCACCCATTTTATCCATCACCACACACCCATTCACTCACCCATTATCCATCACCCCCCATCTATTCCCTCACCCATCACCCATCACCACCCACCCATTCACTCACCCATCACCCCACACCCATTACCCATCACCCCACCCATTCACTCACCCGTTACCCATCACCCTACATCAAGGTTTCCTCAATTCTCGCAACCCACTTTTTTTTCAGAATTCTCGCTAATAGGCTGCTAAAAAAAAAAAAAAGTGATCGGATCATCTCATAAATGGGCTTAAAACCTTCCTCTGCTCGAGCCGGTTCCAAAACTGTGCCATATGAGGGGATTCCGCCACAGGGGGCGGCACCTGGAGCGGACACACCCACTTTCGCTTATATTATATATATATATATATATATATATATATATATATATATATATATAATGAGGTGTATGTATACCATACATTAATATTCTTTTGCCTCATCATGTTACTATAGATTCATTTATGAGTAGTATACATTTTTTAATAACACTTCTGGCTAGTTTTTTTACTGTATGTTACCAATTCGAGAGAACTGGAACCCAAAATGCCAGGGGTCGCTGGCAGTTTTAACTCACTTTTTTGATAATAAGTTGGTCTACTGGAAAACAAAATATGGGCTTATTCCACTGCACTTAAAACACAAAAGTATAATATTAAGAACGATTTTCTTCTATATGTATATTGTATAGAAGCCTGATTCTGTAAAACATTGTATATAACCAAATAACCAAGGAGGTTATAGTTGAGGAGGCGAGGTAAATGCTACTCTATGATATTATATAGTCAATAACGAATGTTTAGAAGTTATCTATACCTAGGCAGTCATATTTTCCTGTTATTATTGTGTATCAATCAGATAGAAAGCCTGGAAGTGCAATGAGTCGACGCGTGAAGTCGTAATGTTTTGATTCAATCTCCCCACCCACCACTCCCCGCCGCGGCACGTCGCCTCCACAATTATAACCTACATTGTCGCAGCAACAAGCCGATTTCGGCATTCTTTATTCTTCGTTTTTCCAAGGCATTGCTTATTGTATTTTGACAAGCGTTTGCCAGACGCAGCAGTACTGTCTTAGAAAACAGTGTGAACATCGCCCAAATTTTACATGCCACAATATACATGTAAAAAATATATTAAGCTTTGCTACTCGAGGCGAGTAATTTGCATTAAATTGCTATTATAGAACGTTCCATCGTAATGCATGTCATCCATATAATTAGTAGAACAACAGAAGAACTATATTTTTTGGTATTCAGATGCGGTGCATCAATGTTTATCGCGAAATTAATTTATGAAAAATATTAGTCGCGGAGCCAAAACACAGTAGACCAACCTTTGAGTTAAAACTGCCAGCGACCACTGGCATTTCTCGAGTTTCAGATCATTGGAATTAACCGTGGCCGGACAGATTGCCTACGGACAGTTTGCCTACCGGACAGTTTGCCTCAGTGTTTCCACAGGAAAATTTTTCTTTACCTTGGACAATTATAGTGATAACCCTAGATTACCCTAAATTATAACTTTATTTTGTTTTTCAATATATATATTATATATATATATATATATATATATATATATATATCAGTATATATATATATATATATATATATCATATATATTATATTTTATATATATATATATATATATATATAATATATATATATATATATATATATATTTATTATTATATATATATATATATAATATATTATATATATATATATATATATTATATATATA
>JACEEZ010001090.1:55000-57500 GCA_016584305.1 Chionoecetes opilio | reverse complement strand
GCCTATAGCGCCTGTAGGCAGTGACTTCTAAGGCTCGGTTGGTAGGCTTCATCTGAGGGCTGTGATGGTTGGCCCTCTCCCGTGGTGGCGCAGGCAGGATTTTTAGAGTGACGCCTGTTATTAGAGTCTCATGTCGCCTCCCTGTGTCCTCCGATGCACTCGCAATCGAAGGTAGAGTTAATGGGCAGGGCATGTGGGTGTTCTTAGGCCACTCGACGGTGCAGAAAGATTTTGGTTTTCGTCGGGGATCGAACTCAGGTCACCGAGAACGCCACTCTGAGACGCTAACCACTCTGCTACCGCCTCCCAAAAAATTTGATGTTGCCGTTCCTATAAAGAAGACAGTAAGAGAATAAAAAAGGGGCGTGGGCCAATTTAGTTCGGGAGGTGTCTTGTCACTCTTCTCTTGAAAAGATTTAAGCCGTAGGAAGGTGGGAAATAGAAACAGTATGAGAGTTCCAGAGTTTTCCAGTGAAAGGGATGAAAGAGTAAAGATACTGATTAACTCTTGCATTGACAAGATGGACAGAATAGGGATGTGAATGAGTAGAAAGTCTTGTGCAGCGAGGCCGCGGGAGGGGGGGAGGCATGCAGTTAGCAAGTTCAGAAGAGCAGTGAGCACGAAAATAACGGTAGAAGAGAGCAAGAGAAGCAACATTGCGGCGGTGATTTAAAGATTGAAGAGTCAGTCAGAGGAGGGGAGTTGATGCGACAAAATTTTTTTACTCAACCCTGTTTAGGAGAGCTGTATGAGTGGATCCCCCAAAACATGTGAGACATACTCCATACATGGACGGATAAGGCCCTGTAGAGAGCAAGCACCTGGGATGGAGAAAAAAGGACACAGACGCCACAGGACACCTAACTTATTAGAAGCTGTATTAGCAAGATATGAAATGTGAGATTTCCAGTTTAGATTTTTAGTAAAGGATAGTCCAAGAATGTTCAATGTAGGAGAAGGAGATAGTTGAGTGTCATTAAAGAAGAGGGGATAGTTATCTGGTAGGTTTTGTCGAGTAGATAGGTGAAGAAATTGGGTTTTTGAGACAGTGAACAAAACATGGTTTGCTTTGCCCCAGTCAGAAGTTATAGAAAAATCAGAAGTTCGGCGTTCGGTGGCATCTCTCCGTGTATTACTTAGTTCCTGTTGAGTTGGACATCTAATAAATGACGTTGAATAATGCAGGGTAGAATCATCAGCGTAGGAGTAGATAGGGCTTTGAGTTAGACTTAGAAAATCATTAATGAATAATAGAAAGAGAGTGGGTGATAGGACAGAACCCTGGGGAGCACCACTTTGATAGATTTAGGTGAAGAACAATGGCCGTCTACAGTAGCTGCAATGGAACGGTTTGAAAGGCAACTTAAGATGAAGGTACAGAGAGAAAGATAGAAACCGTATGAGGGTTGTTTGGAAATTAAAGATTTGTGCCAGACTCTATCAAAAGCTTTTGATATGTCAAGGGCAACAGCAAAAGTTTCACCGAAACCCCTAACGGAGGATGACCAAGATTCAGTTAGGAAAGCTAGAAGATCGTCAGTAGATCGCCCTTTACGGAAACCGTGCTGACGATCAGATCGAAAATTGTGAGCAGATAGATGCTTATTAATCTTCTTATTAAATATAGATTCAAAAACTTTAGAAAGGCAGGAGGTCAAAGCTATAGGACGGTAGTTTGAAGGATTAGAACGGTCACCCTTCTTAGGAACAGGTTGGATGTGAGCAAACTTCCAGCAAGAAGGAAAGGTGGAAGTAGATAGACAAAGTCGGAAAAGTTTGACCAGGCAGGGTGCAAGCACAGAAGCACAATATTTGAGAACAATAGGAGGGACTCCGTCAGTATCGTAAGCCTTCCGAAGATCTAGGCCATAAATGGCAAAGAAAACATCATTACGAAGGATCTTAATTAATAACAGGCATAATATAGTCAGAGGGAGGAGGAGAAGGAGGAACAAGCCCTTCATCAACCAGAGTGGAATTTTCAGTAAAGGTTTGAGCGAAGAGTTCAGCTTTAGAAATAGATGAGACAGCTGTGGAGCCATCTGGGTGAAGCATAGGAGGGAAAGATGCAGAAGAAAAATGGTTAGAGATGTTATTAGCTAGATGCCAGAAGTCACGAGAGGAATTCGATTCAGAAAGATTTTGACATTTTCTATGAATGAAGTTTTCATTCATAGAATGAGTTTTTGGTAAGTTGAAATAAGGATTTGGCATGATTACGGGCAGAACTATATAGGGCATGAGTTTCAGGAGATGGATGGTTACGGTACCGTCTGTGAGCCGCCTCACTATTTTGGACAACATGAGAACACGCAGAGTTAAACCAAGGTTGCGGGTTTTAGGATTAGAGAAAGAGGTGGAATGTACGCCTCCATGCCAGACTATGACCACAGTTATACGCTCTGCACAAAGAGATGGGTCTCTGACATGGAAGCAGTAATCATTCCATGGAAAATCAGAGTAGTACTGCCTCAGGTCTTCCCACTTAGCTGAGTTGAA
>JACEEZ010001090.1:47500-52500 GCA_016584305.1 Chionoecetes opilio | reverse complement strand
ACATTTCTAGTGATGAGAAACCCCTACTAGACGTCTCTAAAGAGCCCTACCCCAAGAAGCTTGCTAAATCACCTTAGAGGCGAGCCCAATGAAACCAACTGCAGAATGTTCAGCACAGTACCGGGCTTTTATGAATGGCCAATGCCAGACTTCATAATACTTTGAATTCAAACTCATTCTGCAACAGATTTCACTTCAGTGTTAAAGCAAGTTCTAAAATTAATATTAAAGTTTGATATAAGGTATTCTTAATGACAAGGGTGTAATATTTTAAAACAAAACTGTTGCTACAGCCATATATAGTTTTAAAGTTTTAGTTTTAAAGTTTGAAACGCAAAATACAGTGGACTTTTTAAGCAAATCTAAAATTAATCTTTATAAAACACCATATGATTAGTATCAAACAGAATGTGTTACATTACATAAGGGGTAACGTAAGGGGAGGCGGTAGCAGAGTGGTTAGCGTCACCGGCTGGTGTTCTCGTAGACCCGAGTGCGATCCCAACTGAGACCCATAAATCCACTTAAAATATTTATGCACCATCGAGTGGCCTAGGAACACCCACATGCCCTGTCCATTAACTCTACCTTCGATTGCGAGTGCATCGAGGGACACAGGGGGGCAGCATGAGCCTCTAATCACAGCTATAGTCAATTCAAGAACGCTAGAGCCACATGCCCCTCCCACGAGGTGGAGCTTGTCATATCCTGATTCACTCTTGATTGGGTGATGGCGTGATGGAGGGTTTGCCGTCAAAATGTACACTAAACACTTCCCCACCCCTGTGGTTCCCTTCCCTACTCCCAGATAACGGTCTGATCTCCCAGGCTCCCACATCCCTTTGTTAATCCCTTAATTTGTCCTTGGCTCCTTTCTTTCTCCTCCTAGAAGAAAGGACTCCTGTCCTTTCTTCAACTTGTTTAGCTATAATGAGACCCGTAATGCACACAAAAGTCAAATTTGTTGAATTATTATGGTTAGGGTGAAATTCACGTGGCAACACCGCAAGGTGTTCGCATCTCTCACCTGTGACCTGAAATATCGTCTGGGTCGCGAGCCGCAGGTAATTACCTCCCACATGCCCCTGTTAATCCCTTAGGACCTTGATTCACGTCTCTCTCTCTCTCTCTCTCTCTCTCTCTCTCTCTCTCTCTCTCTCTCTCTCTCTCTCTCTCTCTCTCTCTCTCTCTCTCTCTCTCTCTCTCTCTCTTTCTCTCTCTGCCCGTCAGGGTGGCAAGGTTGGTAGAGACGTGAGCTTGCAATGTGCAGCGTCCCTGTGCATTCGGTCAGCGGTTCGAGTCCACCTAGTTCGTGCTGACGTGGCGGCGCTTTGTATAGTCAATAACCTTGTAGTTGGTACTTGCAAAGTGTCTAGATAGGATGAAAATCTTATCTTATCTTTCTCTCTCTCTCTCTCTCACACACACACACACACACACACACACACACACACACACACACACACACACACACACACACACACACACACACACACACACACACACACACACAGCACGCACGCACGCACGCACGCACGCACGCACGCGCGCGCACGCACACACACACACACACACACACACACACACACACACACAGTTACATAAATAACAGAAGAAAAAAAAATGTATATCTACTTAATGACCTCGCTCTCCTAATTAAATCTCCTAATAATCTCCTAAAAACAAGTCATTTTTAAAGCTTATGATGCAATTATGACATCAGGAAGAGGAGGAAGGAGAGAAATTATTGAATCATTGTCTCTTCTCTCTCTCTCTCTCTCTCTCTCTCTCTCTCTCTCTCTCTCTCTCTCTTCCTCTCGTCTCTCTCTCTTCTTCTCTCTCTCCTCTCTCTCCTCTCTCTCTCTCTCTCTCTCTCTCTCCTCTCTCTCTCTTCTCTCTCTCTCTCTCTCTCTTCTCTCTCTCTCTCTCTCTCTCTCTCTCTCTCTCTCCTCTCTCTCCTCTCTCTCTCTCTCTCTCTCTCTCTCTCTCTCTCACGTCTATTCCGATGTGGTGACCTGCTATATAGCCTCAAGGCATGGCCGGGTAGGGAGCCTGAGGCCTGAGGTCATTAGCGCTGGGGGGACAGGTCAGGTTAAGGGTTTACTTGTTTCACCTCTAAAAGGTGACAGGCGCCCTCAGTTGACTCTCTTCACCTCCTCCCTCACTCAGAATTTAACGAACCTTTATATTTCCCTCTCAATATCTCGTCTTCATGAAGAGTATCTGGCTTACTTTTGTGTCCATGTGATAACACATTTCCTAACGAAGGTGAATCGAGGACTTTCATGCACTCAAAGCAAATATATGGTGTGTTTTTAAAGAAATAACGAAGGACTGTAGGATGCCCGATTTCCACTGAATTTTTTCAACCAATAAGAGACCATAGCGAAGCTGGCCTGGCATGCTCCTCCTCGGGGGAAGAGAGTTTGGCTCTAACGTTCTTGAATTGACTATAGGCGTCACTATAAAAATCATTGCCTGCGCCACCACGGGCGAGGGCCAACCATCACAGCCCTCAAGTGAGCCTCCAGGGCCTACCATCCCAACCCTGGAGGTCACTGCCTACAGGCACTATAAGCCAAAATGTAAGAAAAAAAGAAAAGAAAAATAATATAAATTGTAGTAATTGCCAGTTACAAATACGTTCCAGAAAAGTATCCCCTCTTCAGCAGTGACTCTCAACTGTCTCCCTCATCCATACTGAACATTCTTGGGCTATCCCTTACTAAAAACTCTTTCCCGGAAATTTCACATATGATATTATCATCTCCTAGCTGCTATTTCAGCTTCCATGAGCTTAGGCATTCTAAGTCGTCTGCGTCATTATTTTTTCTCCCTTCCAGATGTCTGCTCTGTACAGGGGCCTTATCCGTCCATATATGGAGTATGCATGCATCTCATGTTTGTCGCCTCCGTGGTGTAGTGGCTAGCGCGCCTAGCTACGAATCTGCGGGCCCTGGTTCGAATCCTGGCCAGGGCAAGTCGGCGGGCAGCCAAAACAGCTGCTCATCTTTTCTTTCAGGGTTGATAAATGGGTACCTGGGGAAACCTGGGGAAGGTAACTGTGGTAACCCGGATGTCACACTTGCCCTGTGTCTCGGTCATGGGTTGTCACCCACTACAGGCTCAAAGGCTAATGCGACGGAATAAGCAGCGAGGCCACGCGCAGCATAGCGTATGCCCCCATCTTTACCTTTTACATCTCATGTTTGTGGGAAGGGTAATCCACTCATACAGTTCTCCAAAACAGGCTGGAATCAAAAAGTTTTCTCCTCATCAACTTCCCTCTTCTAACTGACTGTCTTCAATCTCTCAATCACCGTCGCAATGTTGCCTCTCTTGCTACGTATCTTTTACCCCTATTTGCATGAGTACTGCTCTTCTGAACTTGGTAAACGCATGTCCCAGGCCTCGCTGCACAATATTTTCTACTTGCTCTTATACGTATTTTGTCCATCTTATCAATGTATCAATGTTATCAGCTAGCTATAGTCTATTCACTTAAGCTGGATTCTTGAGAGCTGCTCGATGCCTAGCCGAGTTTGTAAGGACGTCGCTGATTGGCTGATAGACTCGGGCTGGGTGGCGATGGTGGTGGTACTTGCTTCGCCGCAACCCAAAACCCTTGCGTTGCCTCAGAAATATATTCATATTTCTTGGCTTTACTCACCTCTTACACAAGATAGGCCTATTTTGTTTGCATCAGTGAATCAGGCAGTGATTGTTCAACAACAACACGCCATTCATAACTCAATAGGGTAAAAAATAAAGTCATGACTGACTATCACAAGAGTAGGCGGACTTTTAGGTTTTCAGTGCATTGAAATGTTATACTCCTACCCGATATTACCAAGCTACCAGATAATATTTATGAAAGCTGAGCCTACCATCGTGTTCATAATACATTGTTGCATATCATGAGCATAAAAAAATAACACTAAGACTAAACTAATATTAAGATAATTGAAGGAAAGTAAAAGTATAAACATTTTTTCTTGCTTATTTTGCTTCAACTCGCTGTAACTCCATAAGTTTTGGTCGCATTCAATTTTCAAGAACTGTATCAAAATCCTTATACTTTTCCGCTTCCTGTGGTATGTAGCACGTACCAATAAGGAAAAGAGTAGGTGGTCAAAATGGCTAAGAAAATTAAACTACTACTGCAAACTGGCACAGTGACGGGTGAGCATTGCTCCCTCCCTGTACAGGAGACTGTTCTCGGGAGAGCTATCAGAGGCTCCACCCGTCACGGCACCAGTTTGAAACAGTTTAACTTTCTTAGCCATTTTGACCACCTATTCTTTTCCTTATTGGTACGTGCTACATACCACAGGAAGCGGAAAAGTATAAGGTTTTTGAAACAGTTCTTAAAAATTGAATGCGACCGAAATTTATGGAGTTACAGCGAGTTGAAGCAAAATAAGCAAGAAAAAATGTTTATACACTCTTTTACTTTCCTTCAATTATCTTAATATTAGTGAAGTTTTACTGTAATTTTTTATGCTCATGATATGCAGCAATGTATTATGAACACGATGGTAGGCTCAGCTTTCATAAATATTACCTGGTAGCTTGGTAATATCGGGTAGGAGTACAACATTTCAATGCACTGAAAACCTAAAAGTCCGCCTACTCTTGTGATAGTCAGTCATGACTTTATTTTTTATCCTATTGAGTTATGAATGGCGTGTTGTTGTTGAACAATCACTGCCTGATTCACTGATGCAAACAAAATAGGCCTATCTTGTGTAAGAGGTGAGTAAAGCCAAGAAATATGAATATATTTCTGAGGCAACGCAAGGGTTTTGGGTTGCGGCTAGGCAAGTACCACCACCATCGCCACCCAGCCCGAGTCTATCAGCCAATCAGCGACGTCCTTACAAACTCGGCTAGGCATCGAGCAGCTCCCAGCCCAGGAATCCAGCTTAAGTGAATAGACTATAGTATCTTCACTATTTTATCCCTTTCACTGGTAAACTCTGCAACGTTCTTCCTCTTTC
>JACEEZ010001090.1:0-42500 GCA_016584305.1 Chionoecetes opilio | reverse complement strand
ACAGCATATAAAAACTACGCGATTAAGGTACGTAGATAGCCAGGCATACAGACCCTAAGGATTTTTTGTAAAGTATATAGACACAAATAAGGAGTTGGTGGATCTGTTGAAAATATTGTACAATTAACTAAATTGTGATTTAGTAAGTACTGGGGAGGAAATAACCAAAATTATGTATAATTAATTTTTATGTATAATACCAAGGAGAACAGATAGGGGGTAGGAAACGGGTTTTCAGAGGTGAGGAAACTGATAAATGATATACAGTATAGTGCAATAACCCGATAAGGAAAGAGGAAATAGACTACAGAACTTTAAATCATCAGGACCAAATATTTTTTCTAAACAATCAAAAGAATGCAAAGAGCCTGTCAACAATATATTGGGACACATTTATTGGGAAAAAGTGGATTCAGGAGAGATGCCCTTAATGTAGAGGCAAATGAAGTCTTCATCTGTAAATAAAAGAGATACATTACATTATCGCCCGGTCCGCCTGACTTTAATTGGAATGAATCATTGGACTTCATTCTAAAGTAAAGACATTTATGGTACACAAATGCTTGCAAAGACGGTTTATGTTAACGGCGCTTACAAAAGGGACTTCTATACAGTAGATTGTTCTTTTCTGGGAGAATACTATTGTCAAGAGTCTTATTTAACTAAATGCATGCAGGACTTTCCCAGCAACATATTTTGTAGGAGTGGGCAGCCAGACATATGCCACCATGGTAAAATACAATACTCCCGGGAAGGTATTTACGTGGGTGGATAGTGTGCTGCATTGACACTCCCCTTGTCCTCTCTGTCAATATCCCTTAGTGTCTCAGATACACAATAGAGTATCTGCAGCCTGCACTCGTCACAGCCGATACACACTCAGGCATCTCGTCTCACTTCTCACACTACACTACATAAATATCCAACACATACACTCTTGAAAATATATAATTTTAGTGGCGTAGAATCACTCTGCCTCAGAGTCCCTGTCGGAGCAGGGGTCCATAAATGTCCCCAGGTCGGACTGATCCAACGTTGACGACTCGAGGTGTCTTTATAATTAATCTAACTTTCTCATCCTAAACTTCTGCAACATTCGCAGTCTTAGATCTAACTTCCAATCTGTGGAACATCATCTCTCCTCCTCTGGACCTCATTTTTTTCTATCGCACCGAAACCCAAATATATGTCAGCACTGACAGCACTCCCTTTCATGCTCCGTCTTACTCTCTCTATTCTAATTTTCAAAACAAAGCTGGTTGTTACGTATATGTATGTACACAACGACATCACTTGCTCTCGTGCCCAAAGTCATACCTCATAAAAAAAATTACCATCTGACTTTGAATTCATTGTCACTCTCTTATTAAATTAATCTATGATGTATATCTCTCACCCAACTCCTCAGACTATGTATAAATCTTCGACTATTTAAAATCCAAAGTAAAGCACATCAGAACTCATTTTCATTTTGCATAAGTTTCCATTCATGGGGATTTCAAAGTTATCCACCAGCTCTGGCTATTACCTTAGTTTCACTGAACCTGGTGAACAAACCTTCAAATTTGCTATCTTCTAAGACCTTGAGTAGCTGAGCTGGTTCAACATCCCAACCGTGGTTCTGACCACCTTGGAGACTCACCCATCATTCTTGATATCTTCTTAACTTCTAACCCTTCAGTATTCTCTGTAAACTTATACTTTCCGTTGAGCTCTCGTTGGTACTTTTTCTTGAGCTGATTCTCTGATTTTCCATGAAGTGATTATTGCTCCTGTGTCAGAGACTCATCCCTTTATGCAAATCCCATAATTGAGGTCATTTTCTCTGGCATGGAGGCAAACATTCCACGGACTTTTTCTAATCCTAAAACCCGTAAACCACAACGTATTCAACAACGTTCATTAGACGTCCAACTCAACAGGAATTAAGTGATTCACGGAGGGATGCCACTGAGCGCCAAATTTCTGATATTTCTATAGATTATGAATAGGGCAGAGCAAACTTGTTTTGTGCAATGCCTCAAAAACTAAATTTAATCACCTAACTACTCGGCAATATCTTTCAGATTCCTATCCTCTTCTTCAATGATACTCAACTGTCTCCCTCTTCTGCCGTTCTACAATCTTCGACTATCCATTACTAAAGTGTTGAACTGGAAGTTTCACATCCATCTCTTGTTAAATCATTATTTAAAGAAGTTAGGTGTCCTGTGGCGTCTAAGTCATCTTTTTCTCCTTCTCTCTGTTTACCCTA
The DNA here is from genome assembly GCA_016584305.1 of Chionoecetes opilio. Lineage (NCBI taxonomy): Eukaryota > Metazoa > Arthropoda > Malacostraca > Decapoda > Majidae > Chionoecetes > Chionoecetes opilio. The sequence goes on along the minus strand of JACEEZ010001090.1, from coordinate 40,246 downwards.
TACAAGGACCTTATCCACCCACATATGGAGATTGTCTCTCATGTTTGTGGGGGATCCACTTATTCTGCTTTTCTAAACAGGGTGGAGTCAACAGCTTTGCGTTTCATCAGCCAGAGTACTCATCATCAGCCATCTGACTGACTGTCTTCATTCCGTTAATTTAATATTTTTTGCTCCTATAAACTTGCTAACTGTATGCCACCCCCCTTCCCGCAGCACTGCTGTACAAGTCTTTCTACTCATTATCATCCATATTTTGTCCATCTCACTAATGCAGGAGTTAACCAATATATTCACTCTTTCATCCCTTTCACTGGTAATATCTAGAACTGTCTTCCTGTTTCCATGTTTCCATCTTCCTCCGACTTATTTTTCAATGGAAAAGTGTCAATACACATCCCAAACTAAATTGGCCCGTCCCCTTCTCTGCAATCTATTACTGTTTATTTATAGGGACTGGCAGGAAGCGGGCTTATTGTTACATTTTTTTGCCCTAGGCCTGTCCTTTGAAATGTAATGAAAATAATAACATGCCTTATAGCTACTTTGTCAGTCACCTGCATCAATTTGTCGTAGCCTGCTTCTTTTACATCGCGAATCTTACCCCGAGCAAACTTATGGTAGACAAAGTCTGATGCATCGTCGATGTCAACATCACCATCCGCCTCCCCCATAGTAATATAAAGATTAACAAATCATCCACCCTTGTCCTTCTCCAGAATTTCTGCGAAATTTCCTTTGCCTCTGCAAAAAAAATCATGAAGACATTTTGAAAATTGCTTTTGGACTTCACTTGAAAAATGTTGGGTGTAGGTATCTTGTAATTCACCAAATCAAATCCTCTATAATAAAATAGCATCTTGATGAAACTGTTTTATAATTGTTCAGCTTACGCATTACCAATATATTCTACATGAATAGACTACCACAGATATGCAATATTTTAGCAAAGATACAATCTTTAGTTGTTTTTTTACATCACGAAGAACTAGCCAAGGGCAAAACAAATTAGAAGAATCCCGCTAGCTGCTAGTCACTGAAAGGACTACGTAGAGTACAGAGTAAAAGATTGTAGGTAGGGGGGTGGGCAAATTCAGTTCGGGATGTGTCTTTACACTCCACTTTTAATATGATTAAAGTCGTAAGAAGGAAAAATAGAAACAGGAGAAGAGTCACAATGTTTACCAGTGAAAGGGATGAAAAAGCAAAGATACTTGTTATCTCTTGCATTTGTAGGATAGACAAAATAGGGATGAGGGAAGGTAGGAGGGCTTGTGCACCGAGGCCGCGGGAGGGGGGGAGGCATGAAGTTAGCAAGTTCATAAGAGAAGTGAGTATGAATATAACGATAGAAGATAGCAAGATATTCAACATTGCGGCGGTGATTTAAAGATTGAAGAGTCAGAGGAGAGGAGTTTATGAGACGGAAAGCTTTTAACTACACCCTGTTTGGGAGGGCTGTATGAATGGATATCTCCCTAACATGATATGCATAGTCAATACATGTGCGGATAAGGCCCCTATACAAAACAAGCAATTGGGAGGGATAAAAAAAGTAGACGCAGTTGTCACACGACACCCAACTTCTAAAAAAACTGATTTAGCATGAGATAAGATGTAAAATTTCCAGTTCAGATTTTTAGTAGAGGATATACCAAGAATGATCATTGTAAAAGAGGGAGACAGTTGAGTGTCATTGAAGAAGAGGGGATAGTTATCGAGAATCAGAATCAGAACCAGAATCAGTATAGAATCAGAATCAGAATCAGTATATTTCACTCAGACTTTGTATACAAAGTATGGAGCACAACTCCAAATTCTATAAACGTAAGTTTCTTATAATATATATTCATACAATGTTTATTCCATTTATCAATATCACTATATAAACATGGTAGGTATTGCACGTAAATAATATGAGAGCTTTGTCATGGTTTTCGTGTTTTTTTTTTGCATCAACATGATATATTTCCTCATAGTTGGAACATTTGTTTAGTATCGTGGAATGTACATATTTCTTTACTCAACAATATTTTCATTTGGAAATACTAACATAATGTGATATTCATATTCTACAACATTACTACTGCATTTTGTACCCCTCCATTTTTGCACTTTCTCCACTTAGTCCGGTGGCAGAGCAGCATATTTCCAGTGAACCTTGCAATGTTTGGCAACAATCGTTTTTTGACTTATTTTGATAGGTATTAGTGTCTAGATAAAATTTAGGGTGGGTGGCCACTTGTCACCGGCTTGGCTTTTTCAGAATCCAAGATGGCCGCCAAGATGACCGCCATATATAATCAACATATAAATTAGGCTGTAACTCCTGTTCTAAGTAAAGTAAAAGGATGAAATTGGTGTCTAAATATATATTTTAGAGACCAAGGAAGTGAATTATGATGTTATTGGATCGTTTGGCAGCCATCTTGATAGCATAAATCCAATATGGCCGCCAAAAATACATGTAAAAATGCCAAAATCACACAAAATCGCACCAAAAAACTTAACGATCTACGTTTCGGTTGCAGGATCTGACGTGAGCGATGATATGGCTGAAACAGGAGGCCACAAGGATGCCGAGGAATGCTTCTTCAAGACTGTTTACAACTGTGGGGTTGGGAAGTTGAAACAGTCTTCACGAATCGACACAATATTGGCAGCTAGTAACCCTCGCCAAGAAGATATCAGACTACGAAAAGAACTATCTGATGGATCATCTACTGTTAGATGTCACAAAAATTGCGTATCTAAGTATGTATCTCCTTCCACTCTCAATAAATTGGGCAAGTGTATACCAAAGGAAGAGACAAATGAAGACTCCAACGCTGGGCCTAAGCGATTGCGTTCCAGTATCGGTGGTGATGTCTTTGACTTTCAGAAGCACTGTTTGTTCTGCCATGACATTACTCCTTGCATATTACCGAATGAGTATGATCCCAAGGTGCCACAACAGTACAGAGTCCCTGCGTCGAGAGTAACCACAGACAAGATGGGTGATGGTGAGACGTACAAGCAGTACCTACTTGACCTTTGTGAGAAACGTGGAGATGAACTGGGTAGAATAGTCCATAACCGCATCATTGGAGCACCATCCGATCTGCAAGCGGCAGATGCAAAGTATCACCGCAGTTGCAATGCCAATTTCCATCGTGATGCTCATAGAACCACCATGATCGATAGCAAAGGTTCTGCTGATGACCAAGCTTTCGCTGAAACAGTCCATGTACTCAGTTGTGATCGCTCGAAAGTTTGGAATTCGCTTGATGTTGAAGCAGTATACGCAGACAAGGGTGGATCTGGCATGTCCAGACGTGTCCTTGTTGAGAACGTCATCCAACATTTCGCTGAAAATATGTTGGCATTACATTCCGCTGGAGTGGCAACGTTACTAGTGTTCAGGAAACATATTGCCACAAATCTCAGGCTTGTGGATGATGACCAGAATGGCGACATGGATGAATGTATCCGGAAAGTTGGCAAGCAGATCATGAAGGAGACCAAGGCAGCTAAGCACGACTTCAAATCCTACAATAAGCACATTGATCGAGAATTAGCCTCAGAGTGTATTAGTGAGACGTTGGTGAAGCTACTATCAGCGATCAAGTCTACTTTCCACAATTCACTACAATCCATCATGGTAGGTAAGGTAGGTAATATCGTGAGCTCACTGGTAACATCTCAGCCAACACCATTACAGATAGCTATAGGAGTACTACTTGGTGACCATAAGATGATCATCACAGAACTGTACAAATATAACGGTTCTTGTTCCTACGATGAGGTTCGACGATTCAGAAGGTCAGCAGGTGCGCAGTCGTCAAAAGCACAGCAGTTAGCCGGACTCAGAGATGCCGCACTGGGCGGACTTGTGCAAATCATCATCGATAACTTTGATGCTGTGATCAGTTCCCAAAACTGCCGCCTTGAATGTCATTACATGGCAATGCTGGCAGCTCAGTGGAAAACCGTTCTTGACCGCCTTGATGGTTTGGATACAGCGATCCCTCGCCAATCAAAAGAAGAAATGAAGCACCCTATCCCGTGGGAGACACCAGTCGTTGAGTATGCGGGACCGAAGAAACCTTCTATGCCATTCACTGCTACAAACTGATTTGCCATGTCAGACGACTTTGTACAAGCCACGACAGTCTCAATTGACAGAGTCAGAGATTTAGACTTCAGCTTCATCAAAGACGTACTCTTTGAAGCTAACACTCCTGAGTACAACGGGTACAATAAACGTCACTGCCGTGTGGCAGGAATGACTCCAGCACCCAAGACAGCGGTGGTATATCTTCCACTCATCAACATGAAGCCAAGGGGACCCGACTACTATCCTAACTTCCATCACCCGAGGATTCGAAGTCACCAGAGCATCCAACCAGGATATTCTCGTTCTCACCTGCGATCAGGCCATATATAAGATCGTCGTTGACATCACATTTCATCAACCAGATCTGCTCACCGACATAGTGGTGATTCTTGGTGGGATGCATTTCCTGATGGATTTCGTGAGTTGCGGTGGCACTCTCATGGCGGACAGCGGCCTCAAGGAGATTATGATGACATCCTTCGGCTCCGTCGAGAAGATGTTGCAAGGGAAGAAATATCCACAGAATGTTCGGGCACTAAGATTGCTCACAGAGGAGCTGCTTCGACCAGTATTTGAGAGGGAGAATCTACACCTGACCAGCATAGATAATCTGGAGAAGCTACTTGATGAACTCGCCACTCAGAGTCGTACCACAAAGCTGTGGGTGTATAACTTCATCAAACCCACATTTCTAATGATGATGTTTTGTCGGGCGACGCATGAAGGCGATTGGCCACTCCACATCAAAGTAGCAGAATCAATGCTTCCATACATGTTCGCAGCCCACAAGTACAACTATGGCAGGTACGGTCTCTACTACGTACGCTCCATGACTTGGTTGGGACCAGAGATTCTGGAAAAGTTCTGCAGTGGAGAGCAGTCACTACACCACAATGCCGGTGTCTACAACGGACAGTGGAGCGACATGTTTATAGAAACGAACTGGATGAGGAGGGGGCATGGACCAGGTGGCATCATTGGCAACACAGAAAATCCTCAAACGATGGCGACGTAGGTGTACAGCATGGATGCGACCATGACCCTGACTGGTGACCTGAAGAAGATGTCTGGAGCTGACGAAAAGGTACAGCTGACCCACAAGGAGGAATCTAACAGTCGCATTCGTCGAGATGGCAATGATCGTAAATCACTGAAGGCTACTCTAGAGTCATGCATCGACCCACTGGATCCAGCTACTCACGATGCAGGATGTCTGCTCATCATCTCGAACGGTCAACTAGCTCAGCCGAATGTTAACGTAGACAAGGCAGTGGAGATTGGAGCTAATCAGCTGATCCAGTTCGAAGCACTATGGCCAGAGGGCTTTTACAGCTCACTCACAAAACAGGTCACAACCTTTGCCGCAAAGAAGAAACGTCTAACAGTCGAGGATAATGTCGTCATGGACCAAGAGGCTATATACGCTCGGGTGATTGGCCTTCTGGTGAGCCAGCGCGATCTCGATCTGAAACAAGTCCTCTCCACAGAGCTAACTGCATATCCGCCCTCGATGTTTCAAGCTGATGGCCAGATGCAAGTGGCAACGGGAAAAACTACACTGAAAAAGAACCTCTAGGTAGAAGTTTCACAACGCCTAATCACAAGCCCAACATCTATGGTGGTTGATGTGTCCGCTCTTCTGTGGACATTAGAATGGCCATCCCAAGGAACCGTTGACACGTTCATATCGGTGTTCAAGGTCTGGGTCAACGCGAGGTTGCTTGAAGCTGATGTCCACCTGTGCTTCGATCGCTATTTTGAATACTCTACAAAGAGCAGCACCAGATCGGCTCGAGCCAACGCTACTCGGGTCCATCAGCTCGAACGGAAAACTCCACTGCCGGCTCGGGACGCAGTACTTAAGAACTCAGCCAATAAGAAACAGCTCAACACTCTGCTTTGCGATGCGATCCTGAGTGATGATAACTTCCTGCAGCATGCGACACAGAACCACCAGTTGGTGGTTACTGGGGAAAACGACATGCCCACGCAGGTATCGAAGGGTCGTAAGTCGCCTCGTCTGGACCTAGCATCAACACATGAAGAAGCTGACATACTCATCACTCAACAGGCCATCCACCTTGCAAAAAAAGATCCAGAATCACACGTGCGGGTCGTGTGTGACGACACAGACGTGTTCGCGTTACCTGCTTACTACTACTTGAGTGAGAAGCTCCAGTCATCATTGACGATGCAGTCTCCAATCATGGGTCGGTCGTGTATTGACGTGAAGGAAACCGCTCGTAAACATTCAGCAATCGTACCCGAGCTCTTGGCGCTTCATGCTCTAACTGGCTGTGATTCAGCTGCTGCGACTTATGGAATTGGGAAAACAAAAGCAATCGCTGTGGTTCGAAAAGGCTACACGCTGGATCAGCTAGGTAAACCCTTGGCAAATATCGTTGAAGTCACCGAACAAGCAACAGCTTTCATGGGTGCGTGCTATGGCATTACAACTCCCACCTCTTCGATGATCAAGATCCGCCAGAAGCTATGGGCAGTGGGGCACAGAAGACTGGCAAATCGACAGCAGCACCGAAGCTGTGTAGTTTGCCCCCAACTACAGAAGCGTTTGAGCAGAACGTTCATAGAGCACACCACCAAGTCGTCGCTCACTGGTACAGTGCCCTGACTGGGGATCCACCAACTCTCGCTGCAGTGGAACACGGGTGGGAAGCTGATGACACTAACAAGTGTCTCATCCCTCGAAATATGGAGGACGGTGTATCCTACGCCCCGGAGCACATTCTCAAGCTGGTCAGATGTGGCTGCACATCTGAGCGAGCATGTAGAGGTGGGAAATGTGGCTGTATGGGGCGCCAACTTCCATGCACGATGTTCTGCACCTGCGGTGGTGGTACTGCCTGTTCCAATCCATTCAACATCACTGAGAGTGCAACAGATCATACCGATATCCCTGATGACAGCGATGAGGCAAACGACCGAGCAATGGATGTCGACGATGAGGACGATGAATACTTCCTAGATATAAGATATTTGGTCCATTGGGGCATTAATTTAGCTTCATTTATTAGAGTATAACATGTATAATATGTATTGATATAACGTTGAAGCATTTGGGCAACGTAAAGATGCCAAATTGTTGCATTTATTATTAGTATTATTAGTATTTATACTACATATTATTATTTATATTATTATTATTATTATTATTATTATTATTATTATTTTTATTATTATTATTATTATCGGTAGTATCATATACTTTACATGTATGTCTACTTTTAAGTCACGCCAATGTCATGTTTGAGAGATGATAATTATTACAATAAATGTTGTCCTATTCTAAATAGATTTGTTTTCTTATATTTTGCTTGCTATTGTAGCGCCCCCCTTTATAGCTTTGACGTTAACTCGAAGGGCTCCACAATCCTGGCTATTACGCTGCCACCACCCACAATAAGTGAAAAAAAAGAAAAAGATTAAGAGAATATGTGAGTACTAATGGGTCTGAATAAACAACTCGCTAACAGAATTTCAGTATATTATCACCTACTGATTCACCAGTAATCACTTCCCTCCTTAACCTAAGGTTTTTCAACAAATAAATATACATAACAATGTGGAAAACGACACGACGCGACTCTCAGCTCGTGTTTAACCAAAACCCTATAACTCCTTCACCCTGAATCACTGTGAAACTTCCCGTCACCCTGACTCACTGTGTAACTTCCCGCCACACTGACTCACTGTGTAACTTCCCGTCACACTGAATTACTGTGTAACTTCCCGTCACACTGAATCACTGTGTAAAGTATCTATACACACACACTCCAGCTATGAAAACATGACCTTAACTGTATCCATTGGTGTCCAGGGTCATCCACTCAGCTCACGCTCACCCGTCAGCTCCCACAGCTCACAGCTGCTCACACCGTCAGCTCCACCCCGCTCCTAAAACCCTATAAATAACATATGGCCATGAGCTTTCAAGCTATAACAGATAAATAATCAATCTCCTCTACATCCCCACCAATACATTTCCACTCACATACCTTTAACAGGGTTGATAGCCACCACTCCCCACACGTGCTACCACAGCTGGAGAAGTGGACCGAAAGACAACTAATATGACCACCTCCCTCCCTGTTCGCCTTGCCTGCTGACGTCACCAGCTATCGCCGGCACAAAAGTATTGTTGGAAACTATATTTAATGATTCAGAACTGAGGAGTGAAGGAAAATGACGAGCATTTAATTACTCGACATCTATATATTACTTTACCCCCCCCCCCCCCACTCAACGTATACTCTTCGTCAATCATGAGTCAAAAGGTTTAATCCATTTTCTCGCGTTACACTATCATAATCAATATTGCTTGTAAACTGGCGAATGACTTCAGAATCATAATATATGCTTTACAAAGCACATATATATATACAGACACTTTATAATTCAACTGCATGTACAACAGATTATATTAGTTTTTAGTGTGATTTTGGCATTTTTACAGGTATTTTGGCGGCCATATTGGATTTATGTCATCAATATGGCCGCCAAATGATCCAATAACATCATAATCCACTTCCTTGGTCTCTAAAACATATATTTAGACACCAATGTCATCCTTTTACTGTACTTAGAACAGGAGTTACAGCCTAATTTATATTTTGGTTATATATGGCGGTCATCTTGGCAGCCATCTTGGATTCTGAAAAAGCCAAGCCGGTGACAAGTGGCCACCCAGCCTAAATTTCATTTAGACCCTAATATCTATCGAAAAAAGTAAAAAATATTGTTGCCAAACATTGCAAGGTCCCCCGGCCCAGCCACCGGACTAACTGTTATTTTTTTATATATTCCAGTAACAACAGGTAACCTATTATTATTTGCCCTTAATTTAGTCAAGAATATTCTATTGTTTTTGCCTAGTTTTCTGAGGCAAGTTTCCATATCATGCACACCTTTTTATTATAAATTATAACTGCTACAAATAAAATTTGATGACAGGTTACTATGCCAGGTTTGTGATCCATTGATCTATAAGTTTCTGTTCAACAGCCATTTTTCAACCATAATGGATTGTCAACTTGTTGTTTATCCATATACCAGATATGCCACAGCTATTAAGTAAAGTTCCAATATGGTTTATCCATGGTGAGGTAAACATTCCTGTAGAATCCAAATAGACTAAACATTGATACATTATATTACTTAGTTTTGTAGCTTTACCGGTAATCAATCTTAATCAATTACTAATCATTCTAGTGTTAATAATAACTTTTAAAGGATATTCACTTAGTTAACCATAAACAATATCTGTGCTGGTGTTTTTATGGACACACAATACATGCTTTGAAACTTTCATATGTAACATTTCAAGTCTCCCTAATATTAAAACCCCGAACTTCACAAGCAGTATGTCATAACAGGTAGCACCATAGCATCAAATATTTCAATTTGTAGATAAACTGGGAGATCAAATCTAAAGCATTTTCCTATGAGTGGTTCCTATAGGCAGTGGTGGGCGTCGTTAATCAAAAAGTTAACTTCGTTAACCGTTAATCCGTTATCCAAAAAATTTACACTGATAACCGGTAATCAGTTAATTCTTTAAAATGTAACGGAAGTTATCGATAAACCGTTAACGTTAATTTTTATTCTAGAAAAAAAAAAATCAGTTTTTCCTCTAAAACCACCTAAAAACACCTTTGAAAAGTGCCAAAGCTATAAAATCAGCCTTTATGGGTTTTTTTTAAGCGCTTTAGAACCCAAAAACTATAGTTTTTTTTTGCTTTAGAGTTAAAAAAAAAAAAAGGCAGATTTTATAGTTTTAACTTTTAAAAACCTAAAAATGGCAGATTTCATAGTTTTGGCCCTGTTTTAGGTTTTTAAAGGCTTTTAGAGCCAGAAAAGGGTGAAAACAAACTTAAATGATACACAATATTAGTATTAAACTAAAAAAAAATATTGATAAAGTGGCCGCAAGAAATAAAAATTTAAAAATTAAAAACACGATATATACATAATTTAATTTTTCCTCTTCTTCTCGTTCTCCATTTTGTTCATGAGATGCATGTTGCCCTTCATGAAAAGTAGCATGTCAAAGTTTTCATCAGACAGGGATGATCTCTTGGCCCTCAAGATGTCCTTTCCCATAGAGAACAAACGCTCCACTGCAGCACTGGAGGGGATGGCGGTGTTGAACTTGATGAACAAGTCCACCAACACTTGCTCACCCAAAAAGTGTCTGTCAGCAGGTCCTTGGAGTTGGTCTCCAACCAGGTCTTGACCAAGTTTTGGGCCTTGTCCTTGAGTGACCTATGGCTCCTGCTGCTCTCTTTTGGCTGGGTGACAACCACTGAAGAAGTCCTCCTCCTCCTCCTCCTCCTCCTCGTTGTTGCTGCCTCCACTGTTGCTGTTCACTTTGTCAGACTGCTGCTGCCTCATGGCCTCCTCGACCTTACCATCCATGCTTTTATATATAGCGCTGCGTTGCGTGCTATGGTGCAATATCTTATTTGTTTATTAAAGAAACTTTATATGATCTATTAATAGAAAATAATTGCTTAAATATCGAATACATAAAATATCATTTTGAACTCACAATTCGAAGTTTAATTGATAAGTTATTTATAATAATAAGTGGCGTTATATCGGGGTTGAAAGAATGACGCTTACAATATTAAATATGCTAAGACTACATCTGTATTGAAAATCTGAAAATAATAGAAACTTTTAAACGTTTACCGGTTTTTATGAAAGTTTTGGGTTAGCGGACTTGAGTTAACGGAAGTTAAATGTAACGGAAGTTAATTAGTCCGATAATGATTTCCAAAGTTAACTTAAAAGTTAAATCGTTAACGAAAATGTTAACTTCGTTAATTAACGATTAACGGATTAACGGTTTGGTGCCCACCTTTGCCTATAGGTTAGGTTAGATTAGGTTACTCAGAAGATTACGTCTAGTGGATAGTCGAAGAATTTGGGTTTTTGAGGCATTGAATAAAACAAGGTTTGCTTTGCTCAATCAGAAATTTAAGAAACATCAGAAGTTAGACGCTTTAGGGTATCCATCCGTATATCACTTAATTCTTAAAGAATTGGACATTGGAGTTGGAATGTATCTCTCCATGCCAGAAACAATTACCTCAGTTATGTGCTCTGCACAAGGAGATGGGTCTCTGACACGGAAGCAATAATCATTGCATGGAAAATCAGAGTAGTACCGCCTTAGGTCTTCCCACTTAGCTGAGATGTATTGCCACAAGCACCTCTGCTAGGTTGTTCCCGAGGCGGCACAAAAGCCATAGGAGTGGTTACGGAAATAGGATTGTAATCGAAGGAGTCCAAAGGAGAGAATAGTTTAACAAAGTAACCTGAAGGGTTAGAGGTTCGGAAAAGGACAAGAATGTTGGGCATGTCTACAAAGCGGCTGAATCCTATCTGTAAAAAACATATTTGAATTCACATCCAGTAAAGGCAAAGTAGCTCGGCAGTGCTCTCAGTGAAAGTTACAGTTACTCGACGATAATCGTTGGTAATAAACCTGAAGAAAGTGCCATGGAAACTTGATGGTCTCTTAATGAACTGACTAGCTCAGACCTGTGTAATGGTGAACCATAGAGTTAAGATCAAGAAAGTGGTGTGGATGAATAGATGACTACTGAACAATGCAAAGTCCGTTCATTCCTGTTCACTGGACATTTGTTGCAATAAACACGCATACAATCATTACAAAGTCTTTGTTCATATTATTCAAAACAGTTTGCCAGTAATGTATAATTGTCCAAATGGGAAACAAAATTGTCAAACTGAACAAGTACTTGTATATGACGGTAAGAAACGTATTTGTAACTGGCAGTTACTTTATAATTTTGAAATTTCTCATGTAATGTAGAAACTTCTGTCTGACACGAATCCGGTGTTTCACAAAGAACAACCATAATTTGATTGAAAAGGCCACTATTTTCTGTATTTCAAGCCTTGATCTTAAAGTTATGGCTTGCCATAACATTGATTTTACTTTGAAAGAAAGTTTGAAAGCTTTGCTAGTTCTATATCATGACTATTAAGAATGCTTCAAATGAAACTTTTTGAAGTTTTTAAACTTTCTTTAACCCAAAATCGGTATCTCTTGCATATAAGATGTAGTTTGAATAGAAAACATGAAAAAGTATATCAGTGGCCATTCATAATACCCGGTGCTGTGCTGAATACTCAGCAGTTTGTTTTGTTTGATTCGCTTATGAGCTGATCTGGCAGACTTCTGGGGGGAGGGCGTTTGAGGTGTTTGGAAAAGATTTCCCACCCCTACTGAAGAATGTTTGTCAGTGGCCATTCATAATACTTGGAAAAATAATTAACATTCGGAAAAGTTTCATTTGGTTTGCATCTAGGCTGATCTAGCCGACTCTGATCTACCCCACCGAACACGTTGGGGGTAAAAATTTACTTAATCTGTCGCAGCCAAGGCTGATGACAAATATAATCAGTTACGACAAATTAAGGAACAGTGCCAGTCAAAATCGAACCCCTAGGCAGGGCGTTAGAGGCTTCTTCACCACATGAAGATATTAAAGTGGAAATGAAACATATCTACGACACCTTAACTCTTAACTCGTTGGGTCGTTTCCGTGGTGTAGTGGCTAGCGCGCATAACTACGAATCTTTGGGCCTTGGTTTTAATCCGGGCCAGGGCAGTCAGCGGTTAGCTTAACCAGCTGTTCTAAGGAAGTAGGACTCCGTTCAGTACGTTATTATTACGATACTCAAATTTTGCAACGTGATATTAATTATCAAAGGTGGGCACCAAACTGTTAATCCGTTAATCGTTAATTAACGAAATTAACATTTTCGTTAACGATTTAACTTTTAAGTTAACTTTGGAAATCATTATCGGACTAATTAACTTCCGTTACATTTAACTTCCGTTAACTCAAGTCCGCTAACCCATAAATTTCATAAAAACCGGTAAACGTTTAAAAGTTTCTATTATTTTTATTTATTTTGGCCACTTTATCAATAATTTAGTTTAGTTTAATACTAATATTGTGTTTCATTTAAGGTTTTTTTCACCCTTTTTTGGCTCTAAAAGCCTTTAAAAACCTAAAACGGCCAAACTATGAAATCTGCCTTTTTTAGGTTTTTTTATAAGTTAAAACTATAAAATCTGCCTTTTTTTAACTCTAAAGCAAAAAAAACTATAGTTTTTGGGTTCTAAAGCCCTTAAAAAAAACAGAAAGGCTGATTTTATAGTTTTGGCACTTTTCAAAGGTGTTTTTAGGGGGTTTTAGAGCAAAAACAATTTTTTTTTTTTCTAGAATAAAAATCAACGTTAACGGTTTATCGATAACTTCCGTTACATTTTAAAAGAATTAACTGATTAACGGTTATCGAAGTAAATTTTTTGGATAACGGATTAACGGTTAACGAAGTTAACTTTTTGATTAACGGCGCCCACCACTGTTAATTTTTATGTCTTTGTACCTATAACACTGCAATTCAAGTCTAAATATTACTATTCTTCCTGTCTTTAATTAAAGAGTATGTCGGATGGAGATCAACAAATGACTATAGGTACAATAAATGTTCAAGAATAGTTGCAGGTATCTATTTTTTTATTGATAATCATTGAGTTTTCACTATTTTCAGGAAAATATTACACCGGAGGCCCCTACGCCGCTTGGACTCGGTCATTTACAAGGCGCCTTCTACCTTCTATTACTGGGCTGCAGTGTCTCTCTCCTTACTCTGGTAGCAGAGCAACATATCTGCTTCAGTACTGATCATCCTCTTTGAACGGTTGCGGTGAAACTTTTGCTATTGCCCTTAACATATCAAAAGCTTTTGATAGTCTAACACTAATCTTAAATTTCCAAACAAACATCTTTCGATTTATATCCTTTTCTCTACACCTTCATCTCAAGTTTCCTTCCTAACCATTTTATTGGATTATGTTGTAGACTGTCATTGTTCTTTTCCTAAATCGATCAATAGTGATGCTCCTCAGGGTCTTGTCCTATTATCCTATCACCCATTCTCATTAGGGGCCGTTCAAAAATTGCGTAACGCCTAAGGGGGGGAGGGGGTATGGTGGAGTGTTATGAGTTTGACAGTGGGAGGGAGTTGGGTGCAGCTATGTGTTACATAATGTTTTATATTTGTTTACGAAATATTTATAGATGATAAATTTCAGGTACCTAAAGGTTAAGGGGGGGCATATGCTATGCTGCGCGTGACCTAGATGATCTTCTCCGTCGCATTAGCCTTTGGGCCTGTGGTGGGTGAGAACCCGTTACCCCGGGACACAGGGCTAGTGTAACATCCAGGTTACTACAGTTACCTTCCCCAGGTTTACCCAGGTACCCATTTATCAACCCAGAAAAGGAGGAAGAACAGCTTTGTTGGCTGGATGTCGACTTGCCCTGGCCCGGATGCATATTCCCCAACTCTATGTGCGTATGAGTTCTCCGGGTGAAGACCCCTTGCTGTAGTTCCGAAATTAACCATAGGATTTTTTCGAAAATACCCTCATTGTGATTCCCACACAAAGTTACTAATTTGCCGGTAAAGTATCCTTACCTAACCTAACCGTAACCTAACGTAACCTAACCTGACGTGTTCAGGAGTAAGCGCCACATAGTGTTCCAGAAAACAGGAATAAGCGGCCCGGATTCGAACCAGGGCCCATAGATTCGTAGTTCGGCGCGGTAGCCATTACACCACGGAGGTAACATCTTTAGGCGAGGCATATATTATTGTATTTGAAAAGAAAAGGAAACCTTCTAATTAGGGGGAGGGGGTACTAGCTGGTGTTATATAATGTTCTAGGAGGGGGGGGGGTGTAATACAAGGTGTGACAAGGGGGGGGGAGAAAAAAATTACCCAAAAAAGCGTTACGTAATTTTTTAATGACTCCTTCCTTATTCATTCATGATCTCTTAAGTCTAAGTCAATGTCCTATCTACTCCTATGGTGATTACTCAATCCTGCATTTTTCAACGTCATTCACTGACACCCAACTCTACATGAATTGAATGATTCACGGAGTGATGCTACTTTGCACTTAGCTTCTTATCTTTCTTTAATTTCTGGATAGAGCAAAGCAGACCTTGCTTTGTTCAATGCATCAGAAACCCAATTTCTTTTTTCTACTCGACATAGCCTGCCAGGCAGTTATCCCCTATTCTTCAATGACGTCTCCTTCTACAATGAGCATTCTTGACCTATTCTTCACTAAATCTCAACTGAAAGTTTCACATCTCATCTCTTGTTTAAATCAGCTAAGATGTTAGGTATCCTGTGGTGTCTGTATCTATTTCTTCTCCTTCCAACATGATCACTCTGTACAGGTACCTTATCCACCAATATATGGAGTATCAATTTGATGTTTGGGGAAGATCCACTCACACAGAACCTCCTAAACAGATTGGAGTCATGACATTTTAGTCTCATAAACTCCCCTTCTCTAACTGACTGTCATCAATCTTTAAATTACCCGTCGCAATGTTTTTTCTCTTGATATTTCCTACAGATATTTTCATTCGCACTACTTTTCTGAACTTCATAATTGCCCGACTCCCCCTCTACCGCGCTTTCGATGCACAATATTTTCTTCTAATTATCACCCTTATTCTTTCTATCATATTAATGCAAGAGGTAACTATAGTCGCCTTAGGCTAAGTTGATCTAGAAGCCACATGCCCTGCCTCCCGCCCCCCTTATTTTCTACGGGGCAGCTGATTGGTGCACTCATAATGTTCGACATGTGTATAGAGTACTCTTATGATAATCACTACCAAACACACCATCCTCACTACACAGCAGAATGTGTATACTGGGCAGAACCATCTTCACTACATACCATCTTCTCTAATCCCCACCAATACCGTACTGTACCACATTTAGTTGTATTAAAGATGGCCTGTATACCACTGTCCTCTGTATGAAAGAATAATGATATATATATATATATATATATTTTATATATATTATATATATATATATATATAATAATATATATATATATATATATATATTTATATATATATATATATATATATATTATATATATATAATATATATATATATATATATATATAATATATAGTATATATATATTTGTGTGGTAAGAAGTGCAAATTACGTTTTAAACTTCGCGGTGAGAGAAACCCGGATGTGAGCGGGAAATGTTGGCGGGAAGGAGGGGGCCTTGTTGCAGAGCGTAGTTTGTCACACCTCCTGGGTTGAAAATGGTAACAACTCCTGCTTGGGTCCAGTATAAGGTGTAAGCAGAAGGAGTTGTGAGGCCTGATTGTGATGGCCGGGGGGGTGGAGTTTTAGTTGTGGATGTAGTACATAGGGTGATTGAGAATTTTGTGTACGATTATTGGTGTATGAATGTGTGATTAGGGGCATGCACACTTTTGGGGGTTGAGTGTAAGAAGTGCAAATTCCGGTTTAAACTTGGCGGGAGAGAAACCCATTGTGAGCGGGAATGTTGGTGGGAAGGAGGGGCCTTGTTGTGTCCGGCGGCGGAGGAGAAGAGAGCTTGGCGGGTGTGTGTGGTGGAGTGGCGCCTCACGGTGCCTGGTGTGAGGTGAGCCGGGGGGTGGAGTGGCGCTCACGTGCCTGGTGTGGAGTGAACCTGTGTGGTGGAGTGGCCGCCTCACGGTGTCCTGGTGTGGAGGTGAGCCTGGGGTTGTGGTGGAGGGGCCCTGCCTCACGGTGCCTGGTGTGGAGGTGAGTCTGGTTTTGGTGGAGTGGCCGCCTCACGGTGGTGTGGGGGTAGTGCCGCCTCACGGTGCCTGGTGTGGAGGTAGTTGTGTTGGTGGAGTGGCCGCCTCACGGTGCCTGGTGTGGGTGTAGTGCCGCCTCACGGCCGGGTGTGGAGGTGAGCCTCGGGCTTGGTGGTGAGGCTGGTGTGGAAGTGGCCTGGTGAGTTAGCCTTGGTCAGTGGTGCTAGGAGTGAGTCTGGTGTTGTGGTGTAGTGTAGCACTGGGTCAGTGTGGCCTAGTGTGCAGTGTTGTGTAGCGGTGTAGCATTGGCAGTTTTGGCCTAGTGTGCAGTGTTGTGTAGGGGTGAAAGCCTTGGGTCAGTGTGGCTAGTGTGCGTGTTGTGTAGCGGTGTAAGCCTTGGGGTCAGTGTGGCCTAGTGCAGTGTTGTGTAGTGGTGTAAGCATTGGTCGTGTGGCTAGTGTGCGTGTTGTGTAGTGGTGTAAGCCATTGGGTCAGTGTGGCCTAGTATGCAGTGTTGTGTAGTGGTGTAAGCCATTGGGTCAGTGTGGCCTAGTGTGCAGTGTTGTGTAGTGGTGTAAGCCACTGGGTCAGTGTGGCCTAGTGTGCAGTGTTGTGTAGTGGTGTAAGCCATTGGGTCAGTGTGGCCTAGTGTGCAGTGTTGTGTAGGGGTTTGTAAGCCATTGGGTCAGTGTGGCCTAGTGTGCAGTGTTGTGTAGTGGTGTAAGCCATTGGGTCAGTGTGGCCTAGTGTGCAGTGGTGTTGTGTGTGTAAGCCATTGGGTCAGTGTGGCCTAGTGTGCAGTGTTGTGTATGGTGTAAGCCATTGGGTCAGTGTGGCCTAGTGTGCAGTGTTGTGTAGTGGTGTAGCCATTGGTCAGTGTGGCCTAGTGTGCAGTGTTGTGTAGTGGTGTAAGCCATTGGGTCAGTGTGGCCTAGTGTGCAGTGTTGTGTAGTGGTGTAAGCCATTGGGTCAGTGTGGCCTAGTATGCAGTGTTGTGTAGTGGTGTAAGCCATTGGGTCAGTGTGGCCTAGTGTGCAGTGTTGTGTAGTGGTGTAAGCCATTTTGGTCAGTGTGGCCTAGTGTGCAGTGTTGTGTAGTGGTGTAAGCCATTGGGTCAGTGTGGCCTAGTATGCAGTGTTGTGTAGTGGTGTAAGCCATTGGGTCAGTGTGGCCTAGTGTGCAGTGTTGTGTAGCGGTGTAAGCCATTGGGTCAGTGTGGCCTAGTGTGCAGTGCTGTGTAGCGGTGTAAGCCATTTTGGTCAGTGTGGCCTAGTGTGCAGTGTTGTGTAGTGGTGTAAGCCATTTTGGTCAGTGTGGCCTAGTGTGCAGTGTTGTGTAGTAGTGTAAGCCGAGAGGAGTGGTTGTAGGACGTGTATGGGTTATTGTGGTACTGTGGTTTTTGGAGAGAAGTGTAATTTTTGGTTTGTGTTAGTAAAGCAAGGCAAAAGGAATTTGGTGTTTCCTTGTGCCCTGGCAGGAGTTGTGTAAGTGTGATGCCTGTATTTTTGGCTGGGTATTAATTTATTTTACTTTACTCCTCAAACGGAAACCCATCCGGGTTGCATCAATAAAAGATAGATAATTTAAATTATTAGTAGCTGCCACCAGTTCAAGATTTAGTGTAATAGGTCTTTTAGTCTGGATTAAGCATAGAAATAAGTATAGAGGAATGATGGATTAGCGAGAGCGAGAGAGAAAATGGAACGCTAGAGTTGCTCAGAAAACCTTAACTCTTCCTTCAAGTCATAACAAAGATTAGGGTTTAGATAAAGAAACTATTTGTTCAGCAATTTTCAGGCCTTTCCTGATTGGAGGAGGCCAAAACAAAAGCAGGAAGAACGTTGTCGCTATTGGTAGAATTAAGACGTGACGTGACGTGACGTCACGTTCATAGGCTCAGTGAAAAGAGACGCTCACTTTTTGAGCCAGAGAAGCTTGGTCTCCAAAACTATACACACGTGCCTTGTGTGTGCAGAGATCAACACGAGTGAAACTGAAGTGAAAGTGAGAGACCAACATCTACTGAACAATCTACAAGTGTGTTAAAGATATTGTTGTTATCCATAAATAAATCAAGAAAAGGTAAACGACTGATTATTTCAGCCACTGCATGAACGAAGTGCATTCCTACCAGTAATAAGCAAACCACACATTACAGTGGATGGTAGCGAGAAGGATCTGAACTCACCCATAACAACTCCGAAGAAAAGAAGAAGAAAAAAAGAAAGCCCGCCACACAAAGCCAACGCAGCCAACGCCACCCGCCTGCTCACAACCGCGGTCGCCACCAGTCCCGCTACTACCGACCCCGCCAGCCACTGCCATCGTCAATAGGCCTAACCCCATCACGGCCGCAACGTATTCTCTCGACACCTTCACTCTCGCATTCCTCACTCGTCAATTGTTTCACTCACGCCTTAGAAAGAAACCAACAAGCAATAAGAAATAAGCAAGAAGAAAGAAGCCAGGGCCCATACTTATAAAGATTTAGGATTCGTCTTGACTCGCTCGAGTCTTAAATTGGGGGCCGGGTCCTAAATCTTTTCGACGCACCCAAAAATCGCTAAGACTCGTCCAAATTTTTGAGGTTTGGCGGGACGGGTGTGAGGTGTCCAGCGAGCAGGGGGCGGCTAAGATCGTCCAAGGCGTAAACATGGAGTGCTCCACCCACTCCTGAGAACTTTTCGTTAGGATAGTGTATGGCGAACTTGTATACATAACTAATAAGCGATCCCGTTTGGCCGAGAAAGGGATTTTATGTGACAGCTAGTGGGAGATGTAATATCAAGAAACAAAAAAAATACGGCGATCAGGCATGAAAGTCCGAGTGTGTTATTATTCACTCTTTGAGGGAGTCAGTCCTCCTCCTTGAATCATGTTCTGATACAGATTGAATTTGATCCCCACCAAACTGTTGATGAAGAATGGTTCATGTTGAAAAATAAAGCGATTTTAGGCTCACATAAATAAAAAAAAAAAAAATGAAAAAGGGGTTGGATTTTTTAAAAGCCAGGGAAACTTCCAATAACTCTTTTTCCTTCCCACTGCCGTAGTCTTGATAATTTTTTTATTTTTCTTGATACTCTTTTAATATACCAAACCCCACCAAACCAAAACTAAAACAGTTTTTGGTTGAAAAGAAAAAGATTCTAGGTGTATATGTATCAGCATTTATTATTCAATTGCCCATGGGAAGGAAAATTTGGGGTTTTAAAAGCCCCAAAAATGAAGAAATCTACACTATGAAACGGGTTAGAATTTCAGGCTCGAGGGGACCTAAACCAAACGGTAAATACCGCGGGATTGGCGGTGTGTGGGGGTGGCCAACCCCCCCCCGGAAAAAGCCCCACCATCAAATTTGTTTTTTTTAACCTAAATAACCACATAACCTAATCCAATCTCCCCTAAGAAATAACAAAACCAAACCCTTTAAAAACATAAACCTAAATTAACCAAACCAACTCAGAAAATTTGGTAATAAGGACGATGACTTTGCGGCGTTTTCAGACACCGATATTTTTTCCTGGTCTTCAATGGTGAATTTTCTAAGGGAAAATTTTTTATTTTGCGCAAAGCCCAAAGTTAAAAAAAAAAAAAAATCATCACCGAATTTTTGGTACCTTTTTCCATTAAAAAAACCGTACTCTACAGAAAAAGCACTTAAAATTTGGCCGGGAGAAAATTATTTGGGGGTCTTAATAGGTTTTAATGAAACCCAAAACCTAACCTTTTGGGTTTTTAATAAAACCCAAACAACCGGGAAAAATCTTAAAAACAAGGTCTCCACGCTAAGCGACACAAATGTTGGTTTCACGTATTATATTTACTGTCTTTAAGAATCTGTTAATTTTAATATCCCCGACCTTACTTGTTACAGGCCATATTAAATTTAGGGATCCAAAAATTTTATATTATTTTTTTTGGTTGCGGGCCCCGGAAGAGCCAGTAAAGGCGCGTACCCGAACGCCGTGTGACGAACGCGCATTTTTTTGCCCCCACACGGGAATTTTTGGGGTAGCAAAATACCAAAAGGATGGGGAAAAAGTGTCTGTTGACAGGGCCCTTTAGGTTAGGTTGGGCAGGTCAGGTTGGGTTGGGTTGGGTTTAGGTTTTTAGGTTGGGTTATGCACAGCACAAGGGGCTCAAAGAGGGGTGCTAGGTGGGTTTGTAAGTTTGTCATCTTTAAATAGAGGCTCAATCTCCTACTTTTCTTTGGCCAACAGCTTGGGGACATGGGGGAAACCTGGGTTTTTGGGGGGGGGGAGCACACACAAAAAGGGGAAAAATAGGGCCCCCCCCCAAAAAAAAAAAATCCAAAAACGGGGGAAATTTTATTCAGGACTTTATCGGGGAAATATTTCCTTATATGTGTGCTCCCCCACAAAAGGAGCACACTCTAAGGAAAATATGACTCCCCAAAAAAAATCCCAAAACTGGGGAAAAATTCCCTAGTACTAGGGATTATCGGGAAATTTTTTCCCCGGGGATAAAGTTTGAAACTGGGAATTCCCCCAGTTTTAGGGTTTTTGGGGGGGGCCCTTTTCCCCTTAGTTTCCCCCCACCCAAAAACTCCGGGCCCCCACCAGTCCCCCAAACTTGTTGGCTTTGAAAAAGGTAAGGGGGGACCTTTTTTCTTAAAAAATTTTAACCTTCCCAAAAAAAACAAACTAAAATCCGGTTTCTTCCTTTAAGACCGACTTTTTTCCCGGCCAATTTTTAGTGCTTTTTCTATGGAGTAGTTTTTTTGGAAAAAAAAAAAAATTTGAAATTTTTTTTTTTTAAAAAACTGGGTTTTCCCAAAAAACACCCCGTAAAAGGGGCAGATTTCCGGTTTTAAGAACACCACTATTTTTTCCTTCCTCAAAAGGTCTGTTTTAATTTTTTATTTGCGAAAAAAAAAAAAAAAAAAATGAAAAAAAAAACTTCCCCAAAACCTTTTTTTAAAAAACCCAACCTAACTGAAAGGGTTTTTTGGGGGAAAAACCAAATATAGGGTTTTAAATGCCCCAAAACCTAAGGGTTTTAAAAATAAAACTAACCAAACCCTTAACCACAAAGTATTTTTTTTAATTTTTTTTTTTTACCTAAAACCTTAAACAAGGCTAAAACTTTAAAAGTTTACCCCTATCTTTTTTTTCTTCCCCCTATAGCCAAAAAACCCCGGGAAAAGGGCGGGAAAAAGGGGTTTTTGGGTGGGGGAAAGCAAATTAATTTTTTTCTCCCCAAAAATCTCAAATCCTTTGTAAAACTCCTAAACCTCCTTTCCACAAATTTTCCAAACCTCCCTTCCCCTCCTTTCCCTTCCTCCACCCAATTAAACAAAGAAAAACCTTTATTAACTAAACCCCCTTTAACCCCAAGTTTAAAATAATTTTTAAATTTTAAAACCAAACCCCACCCCAAAAAGGGGAACCAACAAAACCTTTAAACCTTCCCCAAAAAGTATAAAAACCTAACCAAAAAACCAAAAAGGGAACCTAACCAAAACCTAAACCAACCCTTTAAAAAACAAAGTTTTTAAACCTAACCTAACCAATGGACTTAGAATTTTTTGAGCACCTCAATTTCATAGCCCCGGTGGTTAACCAAGGCTGAGCGCACGGGGAACCTTTACAGATGTAAGTAAATAAGCATACAATACGGGCGGTGTTCTTTTCCCAGTAAACCGGAAGGAGGAGCCCCAAAGTTTTTCCCCAAGCACCATTGTGGGGCCAAAAAAAAATAGGGGGTGTCTCTAAAAACACCGCGAAACTCTCGTCCATTATAACCCTATCCCCTTGATAAAGAACCTATTGTGGGCCCAGGAAAAATGTCGGTGTCTTTGAAAACGACCGCGAAGTTCTCGTCCATTATAACCGGGGCGTCCTTGGTATCTCTTCGCCATCATCTCGGCTGGAAAATTCCCCTCGCAGGACTAGGACTTTTTTCCCTTTGCTTGAAAGAGCGGGCCAAAGGGATGAAAGTTTTGCCCTAAAAAATATTATTTTTCGTCGATAGAGCGAAGACAAGAAATGCTGGTCTTTTGAACGGAACTTGCATATTGGTAAAATTATTCTATAGATAATTTTCTTTTTGAGTCTTCCAATTTTCATAGAAATATTAATTTTGGGGTTTTTTGATTTTTTTATACCTTCTGATGACTTTTAGTAGTGATTTTTCATGAAACCCAAAATTTGGGACTCTTGCTAATTGTAGCGCTCAGCGCTTCGCCTAAGCCGCCGTCTTAGGACGCGTCTTAGATTTCCTCGAACCTTAGGACGCGGGTTAGGACGAATCCTAAAATCTTTAAAAGTATGGGCCCCAGAAGAAACAGAAGACATCAAAAAAAAGCCGCCCGTACCGACGCCCCGCCGACCCCCTCCCCGCCACCCCGCTGTCCCCCCCGAGCCCCCTTTGCCGTAGCCTGATGTATTCCTCCGCGACGCCCTGATTTGATCTTGATTTTTGTTTTGGGAGTCACCCGTGATGCTGTCAGTGAAGCTTGGGCCCGGCTTCTCCCACCACGTAATCTGTTGGGAGGGGAAGCAAAAGGGGGAAAACAAAACTGGGATTTTTTTTTTCCCTCCTTCCTCTCTCTGCATCACATTCATAGGGGGTCCCCCATCCACTGAGGGGCCCCCTGCCTCCCCTTTCTCCCTACGGCTCCCCAAGGTTTAAGAATTTTTTTACACTCTCAATCCAGATGTACTCCCCCCCCACCAGCCACAACCCCAGCGGTCCCCCATCTCCACTCTCCTTCTCTATTTCGCCATTTTTCCCCATTTCCCGACCTCTCCTACCACAAACCTCCAAATCTGTGTTCTAGCATATCTCCCTTTTTCACATTCCCCCTCAAGGCTCCACGGTTTCATCCACCCTGTCCACAATCTCCACCCCTTGCTGCATCATTCTTCCATCTGTACAACATATTTACCTCCAACGACTTTGTCCTGGCTTGGGGGCCCCGCAGCCCCAAATACCCCCAGGCCGTCAACCGACAAACTGAAAAAACTTAGAAAAATTAGAAAGAGAAAATAAAAATAAAAATTAAAAAAACCTGTCAACAAACCACAGAAGGCCCAGATCAAGGGGAAAATTTCCAACGTCCACTCGGGGTTTTTTTAGACACCCGGGTCCAGGGAAATAATAAGTCTTGAAATCTTAAGAAAGTAAGACCAGGAGTTAGGGTTTTTTGAACCGTGCCATATTCACTGCAAAGTAACAGGTGAAAAAAAAAATACTGTTGGAAAAACGCAAATCACTGTTTTCTATAGGAGTTACTTCGAAATTTTAGATACCGCCATGGTGGTAACAAACCCCTTTTTCCCTGGAATTTTTTAATAGGAATTGCACTATCGAGAACAAAAGATCAGGTATCTCCACCAGACCGTGGTGTATACTGTTCCTACAAATTCAACCCATTTTTGAATCCCAAACCAGTTATAGGCGTACTAAATAAGAACCCAAAAATTTTGATTTTAACACCAAATTAGCGTGGCAGGGCGATCAAAGGCTACTGATAAGCCCAAGAGAAGGGAAAAAATTACCCTTTCCCCTTGGTCCCTGACACCAGCAACCCAAACAGGTGAGTAGTGAAGTCACACCAGAGACAAAAAAAAAGCTTAAAACCAGGCAAGAAAAAGTAACCACGATAGTCAATACAAAGACAGCCCCCAAAGGAAAAAGTTTAAAGGCCCAGATGAAGCCATGAGAATTGTTTTTAGGACATTTTTGGGGTAGAGTCGACACTATTTCATCCATGTCAAATTAATAAGGTACACTGGGGCAAAAGGATTAAAGATGATACGAAAATAAGCAAAACCGCCATTAGAGTGGGGGGAAAACAGCTTTATTCCGCTGTGTATAAATCAGAGAATGGGTAATTGAAGTTTTATAATGAGTACATGAAAAAGAAAATACTTTGAAACCAGGAAAAACCCCCTGGGTCATTTTCCCAAATATAGAACACCCAATTTAAAAAAGTAAATGAAAACCAGAATCAGAAAAAGCAACAGACCCCTTTACCTGCTAGGCCCGAAAGATGTAGAAGTAGGGGAGATCTCCTAAACCATCTTAACCTACCGCCGATGATTTTGAGCAAAACTCTTTAAATGCAAAAAGAAACACGCGAACGCGATGCCTTGCGGGGGGACGCCCTTAGGGAAGACAAAGTGTTGAAAAATAAATAGAATTAAAAACAGGTACCAAACCCCTTTATATGCCAGCATAAGATGGCCCCATTCAAAGCCGCCACGAAATCAATTATTTCTGAAATGCTCACACAAAATGTGATTTAACCCGTGATAAGTGGGAATTTCCTCTATACTATACCCAAAAACAGACTGCTCAGTACGCCCGTCTAGACTACAGGGGGTTAAACAAAAGCACTATCCCAAGTGTTACCATTACCAGTAATCCTTTATTTCTTCCGAGTTAGGAAAAGAAAAAAAACTATTTGCACAATAGATATAAATCAGCTTTCTGGAGTAGAAATGCAAGATGAATCTAAAGACATGACAGCCTTCCCACATCGACTGGGGCCTACAGGTTTAACGATGCCATTTGGATTTTCAAACAGTCCTTTGACGTTTTAGGACGAGAACACAGTATTGCAAGGGGGTAAAAGGAAACACAGTAGTGTATTTCCTAGACACATACCATGTTTACAGACGGCAGGGAAAACTTTAAAAACTACTGTAGACTTTGGATTCTCAGGCTAGCATCAGCCGGGTTGAAAGTGCAAATTTGGGAAATGTACTTTCCTACAAGACAAAGGGTTTTTTCCTAGGACACCAAATAGATAAAAAATGGATTTGAAAAGTACAGTCCAAAATAACGCCGTGAGAAAATTTTCCCGTGCCAACCACAGTTGGAAAGTAAGGGGGTTTTTAGGGCTAAAAGGGTTTCATGAATCTTTATAAAAGGTATGCCGATATAGCACAGCCACTAAATCTTTATTGAAAAAGAATCAGGCTTTTTCTTGGGGGAAAACTCAAGAGCAGGGATTTGAAAAATCTAAAAATCGAAATCACCAGTTTCCCAGTGCAATTTCCAATTACCGAAGGGAAATTTTTTCCTATGCACCCACGCCCAGATAAGGGGTAGGGGAATATTAAAGAGGAAAGAAAAGGGGGCGTCCAAACCCATAGCTTTGATCTAGATATGTAAAAACCCCAGAAAAAAAACAGCACACAGAACGGAGATTTGCAGAATTACTGTCTAGAAAAATTAGAGACTGCGCTAGGTTTCAGATAAGAGTGTGGAACGTCAAACAGCAATACAGAACCTGTTCAAGCACAAAACTTAGAGGCGACCGCCAATGGTTCACGACTTCAGAATTAGAAGTCAGTTTTGAAAACATACCAGGAAAGAAAAACGATAGCCCCGACGACTCTAAGGAACTAACCAGAACAGGGTAAAGACCCAATTGTAGTATTGAAGAATTAATCACACTGATACAGACCCATCAGACAGAACTTGAAAAAAGGGTGCCAGGCAGCACAGTAGAACGTAGTAAAAAAAACCCCACAGGTAGTCAAAGAACCACAACTACCCGTAAATAAAGATAAACGATTTCGAAATTGCAATGAAATTTTATACGAAAAGCAGAAAAAGATGCAAAGTTTTAACACGAGGGATGGGGAAACATTTAGTAATCCCCCCCGACACTAGTCCCGGAAGTTTAAAGATGCTCCATAATAGTGCACACAGCGCACACTCCGGGAAGTGGACTTCAAGCAGCACAACTGAAATATTTTTGGCCCGGTATGAAAAACTATTTCCCACGGGTAAACTGCACGATTCGCCGAAGTGCAAGGTAAAAACGTTCTCCAACCAATGCTAACGTACCTATACCCCCGAAACCATGGGAAAGGGCCATATCGATCACTTAGCTACCACTGTCAGAAAAGGTACTATTGCTGGTCGCCATCGATATTTTTTATATTGCATCAACAGACCATGAATACAAAAGGCAAAGGGGAAAAGGCCGCCCCAAAATATTTGAACAAATAATTTGCAATTTTACGACACAAAATAATAGTGTCAGAATATGGTACGGTTCAAAACTAGATTCTAGAAGGGTTATGTAAACTATTTTAAAATAAAAAAAAAAAATGTAAAGCCATGACCCCCGAGTAAGGAGTAGTAGAAAGACTGAACGTAAATAATAACTTTTTTGAGAAGTTTATTTACCCCACAGCATGGAGGGATACATGGGTCCTCAGTCAAATGTGCACTGATTCCCGATAAACTCAGCCCCCGGGGGAAACTCAACTACATATTTTTTGGGGAAGATAAAGCCTTTCCCTGAACTCTTAGATGCAGAACCCAAACCCGTGTATAATCGGATGATTACGTGGCAAATAGATTACCAAATTTCAAATCTTCACCAGAGAGTAAGAAGTCACATAAGGGAAAACTCAGAGGAAAAAGCAAAAACAGAACTAAAACGGGACGCGAATAAAATATGAAAGGAGATTTTTTAATGGCAAAACCCTTTTACCCTTTGCCCACATAAAAAACTATCACCCAAGTTTAGAGTCCATAAAAATTAAGTGAAAGGCAGTGGAAAAAGACAAGATTCCCAAACCCTAGGGCTCGGGAGAGGTAACAACAGACATGCAGATCACCTTAAGAAAACAAATATGACTAGAGAAAAAAAAGATAAGAACAAACACATAACGAGTAGAAAGGTACCCGATATTAAGAAGGAAAAAACAAAGTACACAAATAGTAATGTAGGGCATGTTAAAGAACAAATGAGAACCTGATTACAGAAAGAAATTTCGAAGCATTGCAAGGAATTAGTGAAAAAATCCAACCAAATTCTGTTTTTGTAACGTAACAGAAATTTTCTTACAAAGAATTTTGGGGTATGTAAATGAAAGTTATTGGAACTAGGGGTTTTATTTTAAAATCCTTTTAAAAAGAAAACCGAGGTTGATACATGCATTTGTTAGGACACTAGCACCCGGCCCGGACCTGTGAGGCCCCGGAGCCTTCTCAGGAAGGTGAAATTTTTTTTTTTTGTTTAAACCATATGTGTGAATCCCCTTGGAAATAGAAAAAAATTTTTCTCTTTTGGCACCTGACGAAATCAAAGGACGGGTACAGGAGCAAAGAATACCTAAAAGTCAAAGAGTCTGATTTTGGAACAACCAATTTTCTAGATGATCATGGAAGGAATAGAGGTAAGCTATAGTCGCATCATTGGAAATTTGAGGTCTGGTAATCAAAAACTAGGACTTGATGCTATTTGAGAAACCAATGCATATTTAGAAACAACCCTTTCCCAGCCAGCACCGAACGGGGACCCTGGGGCCCCCCATGTGGGCTACTATATGTGCACCATGTGGGCATCTCACATGGTGCCCATATAGCTTTGTCACGCGCACCGTGTGCGCCGCTGGGGGCTGCCCTATTGGGTCCCAGGGGGGCTTAAAATGGGACCTATGGGGGTCCCAGGTGGGCTTATGGAAACTATGGGTGGGCCCCCGGGTGGGCTTATGGGAACTAGGGGGCCCCAGGGGGTTTAAACGGGGCCCTATGTGGGCTTAGGGGAACTACGGGGGTTCCAGGTGGGCTTAGGGAAAAACTATGTGGGTCCCAGGTGGGTTAACAGGGACCTATTGGGCTTATGGGAACTATGTGGGGTCCCAGGGGGGGCTTAACAGGGCCCTATGGGGGCTTTGGGACTATGTGGGCCCCAGGGGGGCTTAACATGGACCTATGGGGGTTTTAGGGGAACATGTGGGCCCCCAAAGGGTGGGCTAGACAGATTGTTTGATTTAATGCCTCCAATACCCTATGAACCCAAACCTATATCTCATGTCTAGCCAAAAATTTTTGGGTTTTTTGTTCTTCAAAATTTTTTGGGATTTTTTTTCTTCAAAATTTTTTTTTTTTTTTTTTTTTTTCTCTTAAAAATTTTTTTTTTCTTTTTTCAAAATTTTGGTTTTTTTTTTCAAAATTGTAAATTTTTTTTCTCAATTTTTTTTTTTTTTAATTTGTTATAATCAACCAAAAAAAAATCAAAATTGGAAAAAAAACCCAATTTTTGAAAAAAAAAAAAAATTTTTAAAGAAATACAACAGTTTTGAAAAAAAAAAAAATTGAAAAAAAAAATTAAAAAGAAAAAATTCCAAAATTTTGAAAAAAAAACCCAAAATTTTTGGGGTTAGACATGAGATATGGTTGGATTCATTGGGTATTGTGTGGGATGGCATTATATTAAGGGGGTTATTGAAAATTTTAAATGAATTATTATTGCTAAAGGGCTAATTTGGACATAATATTAAATATATCTAAAGAAAAGTGAAAACCTTACAGTTTTCAAAATGTTTAAGATTTAATTTTTTTTGTATATTAACTCTTTCAAAGCCCTTTAAAATATTAAAATGCATCATTCATATGTGCAACGTTTCACCCTATACCCGCCAGCACCAGATATTGGGTGCTTTCCCTTTGGGGGCGTTTTATGGCCCCATGGGGGGATCTCCAGGGGGCCCAAATGAGTTGAAATCTTGGCCAATGCCTTTGTTTTTTGAGATGGTGTAGGTATTTAAAAAAGTGAAGTGCTGTATAAAATTGTTTTTTTATATAGACTATATGTAACAATGATTCAATAATAAAAAAAACCACTCATTTTAAAGTTTATTATCTTTTGTTTTTGAATCAATTTAATATAATAGGAATTTATGACAAAATATAAAGAAATGATATGATAAAATATATAAAAATAATAATATGCATAGCCTACACCTAGAAATCAATCAATAAATCATTGGGGGGCAACCCGGGGGGGGCGCGTTCCCTCGCCCCCCCCTATGACGCCGCTCTGGGGGTCACAACGCGCGAGGACCACGCGGCTTTTTTTCCCATAAAAAGCAACTCTCAACGGAAACATAACTTGCCAAACCCCACGACCTTTGGTGGGGGGGGGCCCCCCTTTGCCTCCTCATGCTGGTTGTTTCTTAAGATACTTTTCCCTTCTTTTTTGTTATTGGAATTCTTTTATGCCAAAAATTTAAATGGTAAACGCCGGTAATAAAATTGAAAGCGTATCTCGACCGAAACCCTCATAAGACTTAGGGGAAAACTGATTTTAAAAGATTATAAAAAAAGATGTAATATAACCTGGGGGAAGGATCGGTTTCGGGGTACGTGCCACATCTCATCATATAGCCGAAGTTGGCGCGACGGACTATGCAGAAATAGGCCTCGATTCGTCTCAGGTGCAATCGTTTTATTTGAACATAATCACCCCAGCGTACCCTATGTTCGGAAGACACAAATTTACCAAGGCCCTGATGATAGATGAAAAAAAAGATGATAAAAAAAATCCACTGATTTTTAAAAAATTTTTTGAAAAACTAAGTTTTTTCCATTGGTGAAAAGAAAAATTTTTTCAAAATCAAAACTCTTTTGTTTATATCAAACGTTGTCCCCTTCATTTGCATCCAATATAAACTTTGTCCCCCCGGGTTTTTTTTTTTTGGGGGTTGACCACTGTACTCAAAGGGATAGGCCTGTAAATTTGGGGGTTTCCGGCAGTTTTTTATGGAATTTATGTAAAAAGGGCTTTTATAAACCCTTTTCTTTTACTAAAATACGAATAACGTTGCGCATGGTTTTTGAGGTCTTCCTACCATATTTTTTAATTCATTCAACAATTTTCATAGGGGAAGCAAAAAAATTTATCTGGAGCCCCATATCGAAAACACATCTGCCAAGTGAGTCAAACTAAAACATTATGCAAGCCCATCGCCCCATAATCCCACAAAATTTTTACAAAAGCTCAAGTAGCTTTTCAGCAGCACAGTGAAAGTGAACACAAGGTCATCACAAGCATACAATTGCTACTGTAACCATAAAGTTTCTGTATTGAAAGTCGGGTATTTACCAAGGGACATACATCCCAAGTGTACAAAGAGCGGGGCAGATTTAAAAAAATTTTTGTTTTTAAAATAAAAAATTTTAAATACTTTTAAAAAATAAGAAATTTAAATACATTTGATTTAAATAAGAAATTTAAATACATTTGTGTTTTTAAAACTGCATTTTTAAAACTTGGTTTTTTCAGTATTTAAATCGTATTTTAAATAATTTTAAATTAGTGTTTAAAATCCTAATAAAATACTGTAAGAAATTTTTCATCGGGAAAGTTGGCCAAAAACCAGCCCAAACTATCGGGAAACCCCCTGATGTTAGTGAAATTGTGAACACGGTGTGAGTCCGACTACGGTAACTGAAGCTGTTACTGAAGTTACGTTATTGTTGTTCAGTTCAGGAAATATAAAATGGGAAAGTATCCTTTATAATTATCAAGCATTTTATTTGTTAATCATAAATTTACTGAATACATGAAAAAAAGTGTGTATTTAAAATGTTTTTAAAAAATGTATTTAAATACAATAAAAGTATAAGGTTTTTGTATTTAATTTGTATTTTATTTTTGGGAATTTAGTCCCCAGCTTGTGTAGCCAAAAAAAAAAAATTGTTGAATTCTGTAGTCTAACACATTTAATTTCGAAAATCTCTTTGTTTTTTCTAGGCCCGGTGCTCATCTGGGTCGCTCAGGAATCATAAAGGGGAAAGTCAGAAAAAAAAATCATAATAGTAGTGATGATGTGTGATAATCTACAGGGAATCAAGGGGCTTCCCAAACAGTTCCTTGACTTTTGTCATGGGTGCAGATTATTACATGGTGCGTCATAGGTGGGGCGGGGCGGCAGCATCATAAAGGTGTGGGTGTCCAGAAAGGGGTCCAGCACTCGCGCCGCCACACCCCACTGTGTACTGGTCCCCCAAACAGCCGACGCAGCTGCGAGCACGCCGCAAAGGCCGCATTTTTGCTGCGTGACAACACACAAAAGGAAAAACCACAGAAACATTATGTGATTAGAGCCCTACGAGTATAAATAATGTTGAAAGTTATGTCTAACAATGTTCAAGTTTTTACTAACAAAAAGATACCATGTGTTAAGGTGAATGGGGGCGAAAGGAGAAAAAAAAATAATGCAGATGTTTGTAAATGGTCATTTTCTGCAAAATTCATTTTTTTTGTGTTCTAGTACAATGGGGTCTTTTCCCCGAATACTGTAACGGAATGACCACGTGTAGGTCTCACAGCCTCATTAGTTTCCTTATTTTTTATGTTCTTATTACTACTGGGGTTGCACAGTAGGGCACCACGGGGGCCATGATTTTTGGTGGGGCATGGCCACCCCTTTTTCCTTCTCACTCCGTACAGCACGTCCAACAGAGGCGCCACGCTCCCCAGCACACTCGGGGCCCCCACACTGCACTGACGCATCTTTTAAAAGCATAATAAGACATAAGGCAAAAAAAATAGGAAAGTAAAAAGAGGCCTGAGACCTACACTGGTAGTTCCTGTTTTGGTTTTTAACTTGCGAGCATTTTTCTGCACAATGGAATGATAAAATACAAAATCTCAGATTTTTTGCTACTTGGAGGACTGAGATGAGGGAATAAATGATATGACATAAAGGATATATAAATATAAAAAGGTGAATGTTTTGGGAAACCTCCAAAATGTGGGAAAAGGGAAAAAAAGGAAAGAAAGAAAGAAAAAGAAAGAGGAAAAGGGATAGCAGGTGGGGAGTGTGTTGGAGGGTTTTTTGGGAGAGAGGGGGGGAAGGGGAGAGTTATAGGAATGGGTGTGCAGGAGTACAGTGTATGACAGGAGTAAGTGTAAGTGTATATTCTTCTGTCGCGGGCGTAGGCAGGTTCCTAAAGGGGGTTTTAAATACTCGCAAAAAGATATGAAAAACTAAATTACACTATGTATCAGTTCTGAGAGAAACTAGAATTTCTCCCGAAACGCCACTTTTTTCTCCTGGTGCTCTGCCTTCCCCGTGAGGTTGCGTCCAGCCAGGTGGTGGCCCCAAGGCCCCGAGGGGAATATTACTGCAGGGATTCCAGAAATTTCTTGCACCTCCTGCGGGGAAAGAAAAGAAATACCTTAAAAAACTTCCTATAAAATGGTAAAACAATTCCTTTTTTTTATTGAAAATTCAACAGATTGACCTTTACCCATTAAAGGCTAGAAACCTCGGGAACATCAGAAAAACTTGGCTAAATTTACACTCAAAAAATAAAGAGTTTCTAAAAAACATAAACAGCACGGGGAAAATGAAAAAAAGTAGAAATTTGGGCCCAAAAAGCCCACAGTTGAGGGTTGTGGCGTCTGATTCGGGGGAACAGGATATTACTGTTTTAACCCTTTTTGAGACCCAAAACGAAATTTTCCACTGTATTTTGGGTACCTTAGACGATTTTTAATTATATAAGCAATATTTTATAGTATACCCTTTAGTTCCTTTCCACTAGCAATTTAGTAATTAAGTTAGTTTTCTTATTTATGGCTGACAAGAAATTTTTCAGAAAAGGAAAAGATTGGGCGTGAGGGTTTTAACACATAAAAACATTCTGACCTGTATTCCTTGACATCTTTTTTCCCGAAAGGCTGGCGCTCATTGCAAAAATTCTTTAAGTATGGCTAGGAAAACCCAGTTTGGGCCGGGGGGAGTGTGAGCATTCCCCCCCCTCACCATGGACACAGTGCCACCCGCACTCCCCCAGCTGAGACCCGGGGCACTGCTGCGCAACACGTAAACACCTGCAGCACACACACCTCCAGGGGGGGATCTGCGGGACAGACAATAATGCCTGAAAACCCCCCATTTTTAAAAACACAAAAACCTTTTTAAATTATATCTTTTACACCGGCAAAGTTACCCGGGGAAATATTTTGGATTTCTGCACTCTACATGTCTGCACTTGCAGGGCTGTTTCTTTCTATGTGCAACTACCCTTGCATAGGGCCCCAAAAAAAACCCCGGGGGCCCCCAAACTGCCCTTTTTATTTTATTTTTTTAAACTATCTCTTATCCTCTTAAAAGGACCCAAATTATGCATTTACTACTAAAAAAAAAAAAAAAAAAAAAAAAAAAAAAAAAAAAAAAAAACGGCCCCGGACCACCTTAAAAGGTAGAAAATTCCCCACCGTAAAAGTAACACCTTTCCCCATAATCAAAAAGGTGAACATGGGAAAATTACCTTTTAAAGGGGTATTAAAATGACAATTACTTTTATAAGTAACATGAGCAAATTTTTTCTTTTCACAGTAAAATTTTTGGGAAATATTTCTTTTATCCCTTACATGTGCATTACCCTTATCCCTACAAAGGGGGGCCCTTTTACCACCTTAGGGGCCCCCAATGGGACCAAACCCCACACTCACTCCCCCGGGGTTTTGGGAAAACCCCTTTTCCCAAGCGCCCCCACCCTTTCTTTTTGGGGGGCCCCTGCAAGAAAACCCCCAAAACAAATTTTTCTCCACCAAAAAAATTGGTGTCAAACAAAAATTTACCAAGCAGTTTTGTACCCTGATAGTGCAGTTTTTAAACCAAGCATGATGGTTTGCTTTAGTATCCTGACGTTTCTTTTCGAAATTTTTATAAATGAGTTTTCTAACCCCACAACAGCTGGCAGAAATTAAAAATAACCAAGGGGTTTTGGGGGGGCGAAAACCCCCCCCAAAGATGATAGGTTCGGCAATCCCTGTTAGGTTAGTTTTCAGTAAACTGCACAATAACTCCAACCCTTTTTTCTTGCGGTATGTTTAGTAGACGGGAATGACCTAGTGAAAAGGTAGGAGAGGAGTGATTTAGAAAAGACAAAATAAATGGATGCAAGCTGTAATGAAAGATCTGAAAAGATGGGGTCATGAAAAGGGTGGAGGGGTGGGGGCAAAGGAGAGAAAGGAAAAAAAAAGAAGTTAAAAAACGAGAATGGTGAATGAAAGGGAAAGAAAAAACAGTTTGAAAAAAATAGAAAATGGAGAAAAGAGAAGGGGGGGCCAAGAAAAAGTATACAGTAATGACCAAACTTCAGAACTACGTTTAAGGCAGGGTAAAAAACCTACAACTAAAAGACAGAAGGAGGTTCTGGGGGAAGAAATAACCTGTATTTGCGTGGGGCAGAAAAGGGGGCTTAAAAAATTTTGTGTTATGGTGCCCACCTACATAATGAAAAGAAAAAAGTGACTACAACAACCTTACCTAGAGGAGGAAGAGTAATGTGGGGGAGTATTTTTTTGGAGAGGGGAAAGTGAAAAAGCAAAAAAGAACAATCAACAGTTTTTGGGTGACCAAGAAATAAAAAAAGAAAAAAAAAAGAAAGAAACTAAAAAAGATAGAAAAAAAGGAAGAAAAAAATAAATTTAAAAACCCAGAAGCAAGAAGAAAAAAGTCGAGGGGTGCCCTTTTAAAAAGGGGCCCGCTCCCGACCAACAACTGAACTGAACTACTTAAAATCTTCCCCCCACCCTTCACTCGGGGCCTGTGGTCGGGAAAAGGGTTTTGGGTGATGGAAAAAAAAAAAAAAAAAGGCATTTATTTCCTCAACCAAAAAATGGGCCCAATCAGGGAAAAAATCTAAAAAAACAAACCAAAACCCAACCTGGCGTATTAACCCCCTACCTTTGCCCCTTTGGGTTCAATTTTCAAAAAAAACGACTTTGTAGAGACGGTAAGGGACAGGGCCCCTATGTATTTTCCGTTGGCTGCTATTTCCCGCGCTGATATGTCCACTGGTGGGCTGCTATGTTCCATCCAAGGCTGCTTGCACTGCGGCTGCTATGGGGTTGGGTTGGTTGGGGAGGTTCTTTGTGGGTTAAAGGGTTTAAAGGTTAAAGGGTTTAAGTTTGGTTGGTTAGGTTACGTTAGGTTAGGGTTGGTATACTTTTTGGTTTAAAGGGTTTGGCTAGGTATACTTTCGGACATAGAGCCCGCAATGGGAATATAAGCCCAAAACATTGGGACAAAACACGGTTTCATATCAGCGCGGTACATAGCAGCTAGGAACCCGTGGGAGTTAAAAAAAAAAACTGATCGCACGTGAAAAATTGCAGATATGAAATACAGTAAGTGTACTTATCTGTTTTAATGTCTTCAGATAAGCTTAATTGGGGGGAAATTTTGGGGGAAAAACCGAACTCACTTTGGTGGACGAAACAATTTTTTTTTGGTGTGTTTTTGTGTTTTTAATGAATCTGCTAACCGTTTTCGCCCCAATTTTTTTTTTTTTTTTTTTGCAAAAATAAAAAAAAAAAAAAAGAACCTAAACCTAGCTTAATGTTTTTCCTATCCAACCAACCTAACCTAACCTTTACCTAACTAAAAAAAAAAAAAAAAAATTACCTACCTAAAAAAAAAAAAAAAAAAAAATCCCCACAAAAAAGGTTTAGCAGATTCATTTTAAAAAACCTAAAAACAACCAGAAAAAGTAGTTTTTTGTCCACCAAAGTGGTTTGGTGTTTATCTGGAATAATACCCAACCGAAATTTTGATCTGACGAGATAGTCCCTAAAACTTGCCCTAACACATCTTACCAATGGGCAGAGAACATGACTTCGTAAAGTGTTAAAATAATACCACTCGATTCCCTACCAGTTTGGAAAAAAAACCCCGAGAAAACAATTTCCCCACTCCTCGATTCACAGCCGAGAAATCCCCCGGTTTGATCCCCGGGGGGAGCGGAAAAAAGTTGGGGGTTTCCCTTTAAAAACCCCACCCCCGTCCACCCAGCATGAAAGGGTACCGGGTTTACCGGGGGTTTTTTAAACCCCCCTCCCGGGGGCTGGTTCGGGCCCAAAACTATAAGCACTACAAGGCTCCTAGGGGTAGTTTGTATGGACTGTCTGGGTTTAAAGGGGGATCCCTCTCGCTGCGTCGATACGACGAAATTATTTTAAACCTCAACACAAACAAATCATAAAAAATACGTAATACTTACGTGGGTCATAAATTATGGAAGTGTATCTTGCATTTTGGGGTTGAGGGGGCGAGGGTTTCCTTTGGGGGAAAACTATGAGCCCTGGTGATGTTCTATGATGCTATCACGGCGTGGCGCTGACCGGGTTCCTCAGGAAGGCCCCGGTGAGGGGGATGAGGCGTGTTGCCGGGAAGGGTGGACGCCAGCCGCCGCCAGCAGGGTGGGCAGGTCAAAAAGTGGCCACTTTCAGGGCGAGGAGTTGAGACTGTAGCACACACGATGGGGGGTGGAAACGCGGACACTGCAACAACAGGGGGCAATAGTTTTTTGGAACATTCCGCGCTTGTGTACTTGTATTTCCTTGTAAATACAGAGTGGATCCTGAAATCCCGCCATTTTCACTTGAGTCGGATACAACACGTGTTCCAACTTACTGAGCCGAAAAATGAAATTTAATCTTTGAAAAAACCATAGTCTACCGGGACTATGTTGATTTTTACTAAATAGAAAAGAAAACAAAATTAATTGTCTTAATGTTCTTTAATTGCCATATTTAAATTACGAATGGGAATTTCAATTATTTTATAGGGATCCAACATCTTGCGTCACCCCAGACCCAGCCCATTTCTTTTGATTAAGGCAATATCGTTTTGTAAAAATTTAATTTTCCATACGCCCATTACCTTATATTACTTGCTTCAAAATAAAAATAGTAATTTTTAAAACAAATTTTTGTAATTTTTTTGTATTGTATTAATTAAAAGTAATAAAAATATACTTATAATAGGGAGCCCACGATATCCTGTTTACCCCAAAACACAGTCTATCTCGCATAAAATCTCCAAAAAAATTATGTTTTATCGAACTTATTAAATTATTTCCTCCGGGTAATATCGCAATCTTTTAGACAAATCTACTGCATAGTTGTGGAAAGGGGGTAAAAATGATATCTATATGGAACCCCTAGAGCCCCGGTAAAACCCCCTTTAACATTCCTCTACTAAACCATGGCTATAATTTGAATAATTTTCCTAAGGTTTATTTTTTCGAGAAAGTAAAATTTGGGCGATTTCCCATGCAATTTTGTCATTATTTAAATTGACGTTATAAAAAATATCTTATAATATGGGGAGCCCAGTATTCCCTGTTTTTTAAAACCCCCTACAAACAGTTCTTTTTTGCATAAAAATCTCCAAAAAATTCTGTTTTATCGAAATTTATTGAATTATTTTTTCCCAGCGATAAAAATCGCAATCATTCGACGTCTACTGCATAGTTTTTTAAATGATGGTAAAAATGAATTTTAAAGGGGGAAACCCACATAGACCCAGGGAAAACCCCTTTAAAAAATTTCCCCTACCAAACCATGGGTATTATATATTTGAATAATTTCCTCAAGGTTTATTTTCCGTCGATTGGACGATTTCTATCAATTTTGTCATTAAAATTAATTGACTTATAAAAAAATTACTTTTAATATGGGGGCCCCCGTATATCCCCCTTTTAACCCCCACAAAACAGTCTATCTCTGTGCATAAAAATCTCCAAAAATTCAGTTCATCGAAATTTATTAAATTTTTTCCTCAGCGATAATATCGCAATATTCGACAGTCTACTGCCTGTTTGAAATGATGGTAAAATTATATCTATATGGGGGGCCCCATAGAGCCCAGGTAAAACCCATGTAACTTCCTCTACTAAACCTGGGTATATATTTTTAATAATTTCCTCAAGGTTTTTTTTTCTCAGTCGATTGGACGATTTGCTATGCAATTTTGTCACTTCGGAAAAATGGCCACTATTGTGGGCAACCATATGGGTCCCATCTATAGCCCATGGATTTGCCCATCCCTTACCCATGCCCACCTAGCCCACCAATTACCATGAAAATCTCACATGGGTCCCATGTAAGTGTGCTGGCTGGGTTGTTGACATTAGACACATTTCACGTAATGCAGATGAAGTACTGGAAACAATTGCTGAAATTACTACTAACGTAGAACAACTAAGGAAAAGTAGGTCCGACTTAACGAATAACTAGACACTTTCCTACTTCTGAAACAAATGTATTTTAAGTATATTGTTTGCATAGCACCTGATCCATGTCAGTACACTCAGACAAATTCTCTCCAATTGTTAATATAAAGAAAACTATGGAAATCACGGAAGAAAATATACCATCAGACGTTATTGTAAACTATCAGACAAACTACCTCCATAGAAATATTTGAAAATCCATGCAACCGTACTTCCAGCAAATTGTTTACCGCAGATTTAACTCAGTCAAATTGGTACATCATGTTAATTGTACTATTATTTATCAATACTTATTAGATTACTAGGAATGTTCTTTATGTACAGAAGACTGCTACGTATCAAGTTCCATCATCACACAAACATGTGGTTCATGAGCCGAACCCTGTAATAGGTTTTTATACTAGCAAACATAACACAATGAATTACTATAACTGTACCTAGTCAATGAATATGAATTAAGATAGAAAATATTTCATCATGTATTTGTTCGCAATTAGTGAAAACCAGAAGTCTTGTCGGGACGACAAGCGGTAGCCTGCCGAGCCCTGTAATAGGTCTTTTAGTCTGGATTAAGCATTGAAATAAGTATAGAGGAATGATGGATTAGCGAGAGCGAGAGAGAAAATGGAACGCTAAAGTTGCTCAGAAAACCATAAATTTTCCTTCAAGTCATAACAAAGATTAGGGTTTAGATAAAGAAACTATTTGTTCAGCAATTTTCAGGCCTTTCCTGATTGGAGGAGGCCAAAACAAAAGCAGGAAGAACGTTGTCGCTATTGGTAGAATTAAGACGTGACGTGACGTCACGTCACGTTCATAGGCTCAGTGAAAAGAGACGCTCACTTTTTGAGCCAGAGAAGCTTGGTCTCCAAACTATACACACGTGCCTTGTGTGTGCAGAGATCAACAACACGAGTAAAACGAGAGTGAAGCGAGTGAAAGTGAGAGACCAACATCTACTGAACAGTCTACAAGTGTGAAAGATATTGTTGTTATCCTTAATAAATCGAGAAAAGGTAGAAGACTGATTATTTCAGCCACTGCATGAACAAAGTGCATTCCTACCAGTGATAAACAAACCACACATTACATTAGACTTAAGGTCTAACTCAAACAGAATGTTAATGTTTAAAAAAAATCAAGGTAGTTACGTGGATATGATGGTTTTCATATGAAAATTATACCGAGTTAACACTGAATCACTTTCGAAGGTCTGTGGATAAGTATTTCCGCAACACCGTGTATGTCACCTTGGGTTGAACAAAACTATCTAGATTCAGTCATATTAATACAGCTTTAATATTTGGTAAGCACACGTCTCAATGGGAGATTTCACTATAAACTAATGTAACGTTTTCCAAATACTAATAGGAAATATCATTTGAAGATAACTGGGTTAAGACTGATACATGTGGAGATAAATGCGTGATTTTCTGACTCTACGCGGTCACTGCGAATAAGACTTATTCTTCCGAATCAGTATAAGAGTTTCAATGTCATTTTCCAAGAAGAATCTTCTGTGAATGAACGCCACACCGCGTCACGAATTTATTTCTGATTTTTCTCTTGGAAGTCAACTGAAAGACACTCCAACGGTTCTTTCCGTACACTATGAATCTACCTTAGTGGTGGG
>JACEEZ010001089.1:0-42337 GCA_016584305.1 Chionoecetes opilio | reverse complement strand
CATTTGGGTGACCCCGAGTGTAGCTAACACGATGAAAAATTTCCCGGGGTGCATTTCCCGCTTCCCGGGTTTTCCCACGTAGGACTTGCCCCGGGGCTTTTTCCACATTGAACTGGGGGGGCCCGGGCCCTCAAAAGGGGCCCATCACGGACCTCCAAAAGTTTTAAAGCTCCCCGCAGTGCGATACAGTGGGGGACGTGGCTGCCCGGTTTTTTCCTCAGTGCTTAAAACTCCCCCGGGAGGAGGGGAAAAATATGAGGCTTTTGGGAAAAGTGCCCTCTTCGCCCCCTTTGGAAGGCCCGCGCGAGGATTAAAAAAAGGGGCAGAAATGGGCCCACCCCCTACAGTCCAAAATGGTCGCCCGCCCGTGGGGCGTTTCTCTCCCGAAATGCAGGACCTGAACAGAGCGGGGGGGGTTTTTCCTTTTGTCCGGGGAAAGGGCTTCGCAAACCGTCACACCAGCCTCTTTGCCCCCCCCCATTCCGCGTGCAGCAGGGGGCGTACACGGCCCGTCAACATCAAACCAATATCTGAGCTCGTGGAAAAAATTCACGCGGCCTAAAACCTCGTTCACCCCCTCCTCTCCCCCACCCCCTCCCTCCTGTGCCTGCGGGCCCCCGACGGGGTCCGGGCGCCCGCGAGGGTTTCCCCGGGGTGACACCCCGGGGCCACTTCCCGAGAGTCCCCCGGGGGCGCTGGAAAACACGGAACGCGGGCGGGCCAGGGAGAAGCCCGGGCGCACAGTTCTTTCCACGGACAACGCCTCTCTGACATGGTTTCTCCCCAATCCCCCCGATTAGAGGCCCCCTTTCCCCCTAAAACCCTTTACACCCGCCTACAGGCCACAAGTATTTTTTATTACCATAATCGCTTTGGCCGGCAGCCAGGATTGTAAACCTCCATTTTTCGGGGTCGGGAAACGCCCACGGGGGGTTTCGGTAACGCGCAATCTGTCTCCCGCCCCCCCCTCTGGGCCCCCTCCACCACAGAAACTCTCCAAAGCCGTGCCCCTCCGCCCCCAATAAACCCCCACAGAGCGTATCAACCACGACCGCCCCGCCTACCCAGTCTCCTGCAGCGCCTCCGTCTCCGCCCCCCACCACTCCCTGGCCGCCCCACGCCCGCTTTGGTGGTCCACACGCTGTCGGGGATTTCGGTAAACCCGGGGGATTTAGGAAACGGGGGGTCTGTGGGGGGCCCGGGGCCCCCGGGCCCCGATGATCGCCCCCGCCCAACCCGCACCGCTTTAAACCTTCTGGGAGCCAAAAACACCCCAATCGCCACGTATGGTACGCGGACACTCCCCCCTCCCCCGTCACGGGGCCCGCCTCCCCCCTTTATCTGGTCCCCTTTGTGGGGGCCGAGGTGGATCAGGGCCCATCCTGGGCGTTTGGAAATTTCCCCCTCCTTCCACGACCCTTTCTCGTTGATTCCCGGCGCGGACGTTTTTCCCGCATCGGCCCCCAACCCCCGATTTATTCCCCGAGGAAATTCCCCCTCCTCACGTTTTCCGCGCTCCAGCCCCCCCCCAAAAAGGGAAACACAAGGTAACACACACCCACCCCGGGCCGGGGGCCCCCCCTTTTTTTTGCTCGCCCGCGAAAGGGGCCCGACTCCCCGAAACGCCTCCAGGTAGCGAAAAAGGATTTTTGGGAAAATTTTCCTTTCAGGAGGGGGGAAAAACGATCTTTTCCCACGGGTGCTGGGCGTCCCCCTCTTTCATAGGTACCGAAGGGCCCAAAAAAGGCCAAAGGCGCCCCGTGCGGCGACTACATGGGACTCAACGCCATGACTCGACCGGAAACGTTTCCCAATTTCCCCCCAATTTTTGGGGTTTTCCCCAGCATGTTGCACGGGCGGGCAGTCTTTTTTGAAGTTTTATCTTCCAAAGGGCCTTCCCCCCAATCCCCGTGGCTGAAGAGGACGTCCGAAGGGTGCAGTGCGACCCTTTCGGTCTGTTTGGGGTGCCCCTACATGAACTTCGACTACGCAAAAGCGGCTCAGACCTTCCCCGCGCTTTATGGGTAAAGTAGTCAGGGGACTCGACTTCGTCGTGGGGGTTTCCTGACGACATCCTTGTTTTGCCTCATCGTCGCACCAACAGCCCCGAAATCCACCTGCGCCCCCTTTCTAACTCGCCTCAGGATTTGGCTCCCCCTCTCCTCCTCCAACCCCCTTCCCACAGCAATCCGGCAAGCAGTTGCAGTAGCAGCAGCAGCCAATAGCAGCAGGCAGGAGAGAAGCAGTAATAAAATATAAGGTAAGCCGTGTTTTTGTGTCCAAGCATGTCTTATTACAGAAGGACAAACTCCATACACGCTGAAATGTGTTACCGGCTTAATTTGATTACTGCTGCCAACCACAACTACACCACTGCTAAAATGAAAAGGCTAGGAGGAGAAGAAGGAGTACCCATCACAGCTGGATGGTACAAGGGCTTGGGTTTTATTAAAGAAAAGGGAAGCCATTATTACTCAGTCTGAGGCTGGCGGATTAAGGGCAGCTACCGGCCGGGGGGTTGAAGCGAGTGGTCTCGGGTAGGGTTCTCGGTGAGGTGTCCGCCGTTTCACCCAATCGGCCCATCATCCCATAATAAACTCTCCAAGAGTGTAGGAGATAGTTTTTTTAAGGGGCCTAATTTTCATTTGTTATACTTGGCCCTGTTCAGGTTCTTGAGTCAGAAACAAAAATCATCTATACATCCAATTTATTAGTATTTTTTTTATGTATATGCGTTGCTCTACACTGCCTGGAGGCAGGTTGTGCCGATTTTGACAGCTCAAACGTTCTTGATACGTCCATCAATGGTCTGCAGAATGCCAAAAGTGCCCAAAACAGCTGTTGGAAAGTCGCTAGGTCGTGAAAGACAGGGCAAGTTAGCCCTCTTTGAATGTAGCCCCAGTTTCCCCAACACCATTTGATATGAAAAAAAAAAAACGACTGGGGCCACATTCGTCGTCCTGAGGAAAATTTTGGACGTATTAGCATAAATTCTGCAACAATAATATCAATTCTACGAAAAATGACGGCTAAATAAGTAGCGCATAAGCATTTGGTCTTTCAACTACTTAGTGGTCAGGCTATTTAATCCTGTACTGATTATGTAAACACGGTCCTGAATCTAACACTTGCCTGTTATGTTGGTCTAGGATACTTGTGCTGTGAAAACTATCTAGAAGCAGTGGTTTCTT
Organism: Chionoecetes opilio; assembly: GCA_016584305.1. Taxonomy (NCBI): domain Eukaryota; kingdom Metazoa; phylum Arthropoda; class Malacostraca; order Decapoda; family Majidae; genus Chionoecetes; species Chionoecetes opilio. The sequence continues at coordinate 39,146 of JACEEZ010001089.1, read as the reverse complement.
AACATGGGGTACCTGTACACCAGGGTACGAAACACCTTACAACTGGGCGCTACGGAGGACCTGTGAACCAATTATGCAATGTCCATATTATAAGGCAGCTGTGGGGGGAATTATATATTTATAAATTTTTGTGTCTGTCAACAATAATTGTCCTTAAGCCACCTGGATTCCAACGGTCATCATTAAAAGTCCTACGACAACTGATCTTGTACAATATTTAGTTACCGTCATATGTATTTTTTCTATTTTACCGTTTTTTCGCTACAGGGTTATACTCGTGTGGTACGTGTTCAGTTACTGTTGGCTCAGCATTGGCCACTGCCAAAAAAATAGCAGCAGGCAAATATCGGCCCGGCAAAAGCCGGTCGGGAAGGTTCTGGCCGCTCTCGCTCATACAAACAACGGCAGTGCGCACCAGGTAAACAGGTCGCCCCTCGGGTGCCGGGTCCCTGAGGTTTGCTCTACCTGCTGCCTTGGTTTCGCGTTCACTTTCAACGTTCTCTGGACATGAACGCTACAGTTGAGAAGGATTTTTAGTTCCAGTGGTTTCGTGTTAAACTGATTTAGCTGGAAAAAGTATAACACTGTCTGTCTGTTGATGCCTGGAACCGCCGTGCCGTCCCCCACAGGTTGTAGTGCTGCCCAGGAGGTCCTTGTTTGTTTTTACCGCGTTGTCAAACTTTGTTTCAGGATTTCATTCTGTCCGCTCTTAGCGTCCCTTGTGTGAGGACGGAGGCGAAACCCTGCTGGCACTGGCATAGAGCATGACGCAAGGGGATTGGTGGGCCCTCGAGGGCAGTTAAAGGTAGCAAAGCACCAATAGGGTGGGAAAAAACTGCTGTAGGGACAGGAGAGACCTCACGTGGGCAGCTCCACTGTGTTCCTGCGACGCTCATGAGTGGCGGGGACACGCTGGTGTGTGCTGTAGTCAGAGTTTTTTGGTGTTGCAGTTGATAGTGGTCTTGGGTGTTATTTTTACAAACTATTACAGGCTGGTCTTGTGAGGGGACTTAGGTATTATGTTCCTGCTATTCTTGAGGCAATCAGATTACTTTCATCCCACATTACTAGTTTGTATGCATTGGATTGGCTCGTGTGTCAAAAATAAAATGCCGTAAACTCTGGACGACAGAGATAAAAAGACAGCTCTGGAAAACTCTTTAGCTCCAAGGCAGATCCAGGCAAACAAGGTGGGATCCAGTTACGATTGGATTCCTTGCCTCCATGCTGGGACGATGAAGCGGTGAAAAACAATTGATGTTGACATTTCTACGATACTACTGGAACCAAATGATTCTGCTTCCAATTATGCCACCGAATGAAGGTTCTAAACATATCACAATAGCCAGGGTCGATTGATGGTTCATTTTATCGGAGATGAAGATGATCCACAAAAATAAAAAATTGAGAAAAACAGTCCCTGGATGAGCGAGTGATAATATTGAAACAGTTATTTTCAAAAATTCCCAAGTTTTTCCGTGATTAGAATGCTTTCAAACACCAATGTTATTGCCAAAGAAATGCATTATTACGGGGACTGAGGGCATTAAAATCTGACTATAGGGGGGTTCCTTGCACGTGACGTCACAGCCCTCGTTTTGTACAGGCGACAGACGGCGGAGATGCGACGTTGTGTGAAGACCAAACAAACTCCACTTGTACTGTGTTTGGCCCGCTCATGGTAATTTTCCCTACTAATATATGTTTAATCAGTATAAATATTACACTGTTATCTTTGTAAAATGTTTGTCTATAATATTACCATAAGAACTTAAGAAAAATAAGGAAGCTACAAGAGGCCGTGAGGGCTTACACGTGGTAGTTCCTGTTACCTACACTACCTACATCCACCTTTCATCCCACCATGAAACCTATCCAAACCATCTTCTGTTAAGCTCCCTTAATGACTCCGCACTTAACTAACGAGTCTATTTCTACTAAACTATCTTGCGTCTACTGAGTCTATTCCATCATTCACCAACCTATTGGAACCAATTTTTCTCTTATGTCTTGTTTAAAAATCTACGGCTTCTTCCAGCTTGAATCCGTTACTAACTTGTTCTTTACCCCTGGTTTATAGCCGTAAGAAACTTTACCTACCTTCTCCTTCATTAAATCTGTATCACTTAAAACTTCCTATTCAGATCCCGCCCCTTACTCTGCGTCTTCTCAGTGAGTAACTTTAAAAAGCTCAATCTCTTCCATAACTAAAGTTACGACCCGTGAATAAATTTTGGTCAATCCCTCTCTGCCAATGATTCTAACAAGGCATATCATCCTGTAAATATGGAGGACCAAAATGAACCACATAGTCTAGGGACTAGACTATGTGGTTCAGGTTTTGTTTGACAGAAGATGGTTTTCTCAAACAGATGGAGCTCCTGCCTGCTAGGCAGTCGTTCAGGATTAAGACAAGAATTACAGCTGTTACAGTAAGGCAAAAACACATGCCACTGCATGATTACACAGGCAGATTAGCATCCAAGACACTGCCCACTGAGCTGAAAGCGGTGCTTGATACCACAGTAAGATGGTCAACTTAGTAAAAGTCAAGTGCTCTGAATAACAGATTATTTAGACTTCTTGTTCAGATTGCGATTCGGTTTCATGAAACACTTGTTACCACACCAGAGGTCGATGGGTTATCTCGTGGAAAATGGTGTCAAGAGAGTTTTTGTGCGCATGGCACGAAACTGGAAAGGAGTTATTTAGCCGTAGTAATAAACAGGAAGGGAATCTCAGATTTAATTCATGCCCCAAAGCTGGATGGACCAAAGTGGGTTACTTACCTTGCATATCTTGTTGACATATTACCACCTTAAATATGCTAAACAAGTCTTTGCAAGGAAGCTGAGCGGTTGTCACGCGCTGTTGACAATTGGAAGGAGTTTTTCTGATGAAACTTAGGAAACTGTGGGAGGGACAAAAAGTAAGGAAAGAAATTTTGGACAATGTTTGGGAAACACTAGCGACAGGACAGGAACAACTCTACGTGAGATCAGATGGCAAAATTAATTAGTGGGAGCATCTTTCCTCACTGCAAATTGAATTAAAGAGATATATTTCCAATGTGTCTGAAGTGTAATTTGAAGCTAATTAGAGGGACCATTTCAATACAAAGGATGTTGATTCTGTTAATGATGTCATTTCAGGAAAGAGGTTTTATTGACTTGTGATTGATCCAGTGCTTTGTGACTCTTTGAGAAAAAAATCTTTAGTAGGTTTCTGGTGTGAAAAATAGCAAGGTTCATATCCACATGTCGCAGGAGGAGCTCTTCGCTCTACTGTAATTTTTTCCATTTCAACATATTTTGTGTGAAACTGGGTTGCCAGCTTATGTCATAAAATAGAAAAACTAGATCTCGACTGAATGTGGAAGCCGACTTTCGATGGCTTTAGCTACAAAAACTGCTCCTCGGCTGACTAGAAACTAGTTGAGGAAAAAAGCCAGTTTCCAGGCATCTCATTAATTTCCCTTTCAAGCAGATGTAATGATAAAAACGTAGTCGTAGTGGTTTTTCAGCTATTTCCTTAACTGGTTAACTGTTATTGCATGGACGGTTATGTAGTTAATTCACTTCAGATTTACAAATATCACAAGGGAATGTTCTGTGGGTTTTTTTCCACTTTCACAAAGGGAAAGGGAAATGGTGACATAAAACAATTACCCAAAAGGGATTTTTTGAAAAAAAAAGGTGAAAAAACCCCTGCTCTAGCCGCCTGTAGGGCTGAAGGGAGGGGGGGGGGGGGAAGTTCTTTTGATGGTTGGTCGGAATTCTTTTTCTAGGGGCCCCAGTTTTGTTTGGCGGGGGGCAGGGGGGGGCTTGAAATTTTTTTTTTATTAAGTGGGGGGAACCAACCCCCCACCTTGTTGGTTTTTCCTCGTGAGGGGTGGGGGGAAAGATTCGCGTTTTTTTCTTATGTTTGGTGAATTCCCTTTTTTCAGGTTTTTCCCAAGGAGTTTTCATTGGCAGTTGGGCCCCTAGAGGTTTTTTACTGGTCCCGTTTTTTTTTTTTTTTTTTTAACACTTCGCAAAAAAATTTCGGGGAATGGGAAGAAACCCAAGGTGGGGTTTTTTTTGGTTCCCAATTTGGGCTGCATGAGGGGGTGTTTGTTTCTTTTCAAGTGGGGTGACTCGGGGGGGGGGGGGGGGGGGACACGATGGGGGGATTTTTCTTGGACCAGTTGGCTTTTCTTTGGGGTTGGGGGACTTGGGTGAATTCGGGGGAGACATTTTTTTTTTTCTTCCCCTACCAAGGGGTGGCTTCCTTGGGGAAAAGGGGAGTTTTTTGGGGCCCCCCCCGGTGGCCAGGGGGGATTTCGGAAAAAACTTGTTTTCGGGGCAAAAACAATTCTTTGGGAGGTTTTTTTTTTTTTTTTTTTTACCCACTTGTCCAAAGAACCGCAAAACCCCCCCACTCGGCCCCACCCCGTTGGTAGGTAAAAACTCTGGGGGGCCCAAAAAAAACACCAAAACACAAGGGCAAAGGGGGGGTTGGTTCCAGTGGGGGTGTGGGGCCGGGGGGGTCTTGAACATTGGGGGCAAACTCCTTAAACAAAAAAAAAAACCCGCCTCCCCACCCCCAACACTTCCATTCATTTTTTAAAAACGCCTCCCTGGGGGGAGGAGGGGTTTTTTGTTTACAAACACTTTTCCCCCGGCAAGAAGCGTAAAGGGGGCAGGGAATGTTTTCCAAAAAAATTTTACAAACCACCCCCCAACGGAAAGGTGGTACCATTGGGGCACGTGGAATTTAATTTTTTCAGGAACCAAAAAAAACTAGGGGGGGATTTAAAGGGTTCCAGTAATACGGGAATGTTTTAAAATCAAAAGGTGGGGAACATTAGGGGGGGGGGGTCGGGTGATTGTGGTAAGCTGTGGTTGGGTGGAAGGGGGTTTTTTTTCCGGGGGGCAAATTTAGAATTAGAAAAAGTCTCGGTGTTTTTGTTATTTTGTTGCCCCATTCACCAGGTTTTTGTTTTTAACCATATGGGGGGGGGGGACCCCTAAGGGGGGGGCAGGAAACCCCCGGGGGAAAGGGAGGTGGAATTACCGTTTTGGGCTGGAAAACCTCCATTGTATCCCACGCGTGGTTCATATGTTTGGTGCCCAAACCGGGAGTTGTTTTTTGAGTTTTCTTTCCCCCCCCCCCGGTTGGGCAAAATGTAGGTGAGGATTTTGGGAAAGTGATATATGGGCAAAGGGGCCTCTGAAACAAGGATCTTTATTCCCATTTCCTTTGTTAAAAGGGGGGGGGGGACCCTTTTCTTAACAGGGGCTGGGGAAAGGGGGTGAAGGTAGGGGAAAAAAACAGGGGAGGTAGTTTTTTAAGTTTAGTTTAGGGGCTTTTAAGGTTGTAGGTTAGTGACTGTAGTTTTTAAAGGTAGGTTAGGGATAAAAATTCCACTGTTAGTAGGTTTTTTAGCTCTTCCTCCTTTTCTGGTGGGGTCATTCGGGGTTCGATTTCTACACAACCTGGATGACTGGGGGATTACAGAATGGTTGCTTATTTGGATTTTTTATATTTAATCGGTTTTATTATTCATTTTTATTGTTTTTTTTATAGTGGGGCTGGTTTTTTGAGAGGGGGGGGACACTGGTTTTTTCCCGGTTTTTTGTGGGGGAAATTTGGGGGGGTTTTTTTGGTTTTATATTTACCCCTGCCAAGGTTTTTCCGGGCTTTGGCTTACTTTATTTTTATTAATTATTATTATACTGATTTGTTTATTATTTATTTTACTTTAATTTAATTTCTTTTTATTATTATGGTTTTATTAAATTATTAATTATTTTATTAATTTAATTTTATTTAATTTATTTTATTATTTATTTTAATTATTATTATATTTGAGGGTTTAGTAGTAGTAGTTTTTTTAGATTAGGTAAGTTAGTTTAATAGTTTTTGAATTTAAAAAAAATTCCCATGGTTTTGTGATAATAAATTATTTTCCATTTATCCTTTTTTTTTTTCACTTTAGCTTTTTAACCCTTTTTTCAAAATATTGGGGGCACTTTTTTCCATTTTCAAACCGGGGGCTGTTGGGGAAGGGGCGGGGGGGGAGGGGCTAGGGGGGTGGTAACAGGGGGGAAAAAAAAAAAAAACACTTTTTAATTTGTATTTGGTCTTCCCCCCCAAAATTTTGATTTTTTATAATGGCCAACCTTTTTTTTTGGTTTGATTCCTTTTCAAAAAAAACCCTCCTCCAAAATATTTAATTGCCAATTTTTCAAAACTTTCAAAATTTCTCTTTAAACTTTTTTTCTTTGACAAAATTTATTTAAATTTTTTTTGCCAAAATGGGTCCAAAGGGCCTTTTTATGTGAAAAAAAACACTTTTTCCTTGGCCCCCCTCCTCGTGCGGCCATTGTAAGGGTTTCTTTATTGTAAATTGAGGTATTTATTACTATTAATAATTGGTTTTATTAATTTTACACTTTCCACCATTAATTTTTTTACTTGGTTTTCTTCGGGGCCTTGGATCAAAACGGGGGACGATTGGGGGGGGGGGGGGGACCGTGTGGCCCCTTCCCACGGGGGGCATTTTCCAGGGCAACAAGGCCCCAAACCAAAAAAAGGCGGGAGGTCAAAGTGGGGGAAAAAAGGGGAAAAAAAACATTTGGCTTTCCCTTAACCCCCCCCCCCCAAACTTCCCATAATATTGGGGCTTTTTTTTAACCGGAGGGGGGGAAAAAAATTTTCAAAATTGGGCAGGGTGGGGTGGGGGGCCAAAAAAAAGTAAGGCCCAGGCCTTACCGTGGGGGGGTTGGGACCCGCCCGGGTTTGTGGGAAATGGCAGGGGGCACAGTGGGAGGGTGGGGTTGCCCCCACCCCCCACGGGGGGGACACGCCAAAACTTCCAAATTTCCCAGGAAAAAGGAAAAGGGGCAATTCCCATTTCCTTTGGGGGGGATGGGTCCTTTTGTTTTTGCAGGGGTTTTACAGTGGGGGAAAGGAACCTACTTTTCTAAAAATTGGGGGGGGCCGTTTGGGGGGTTTTTTTTTTCTTCGATCCGGTCCGAGGGGGGGCAAGGAAGGTTTGAACCACAAGGGGGGGGAACCATTGTTGGGCTTTTATTTGGTGCCTTGGGGGGGCCATTGGGGGTCTCTGGCTTGCCAAACCTTTTTTCTTTCTTTCAATTGGGAGCGTGGTGGGACAAGTTTGGCCACTTTGTTCGACCCTCAAACTTTTTTTTTTCCTTTTTTATTATGTGGGGATGGAATGCCCCCCCAAGGTTTGCACTTTAAAGGGGGGTCGGCGGGCTTTCAAATTTTTTTTTTCAAGTCGGGGGGGTGGGGACAAAAGGGGCCTTTGCAACTTGCGATTTCCGGCGGTGGAACGGGGCGGGGGGGCCCCCCCCAAAACATTTTTTTTCCCATTTAATATGGGGGACGAGGGATTTCCCATTTTTTTTGGTGGAGTGCCATGGTTGTCCCAGAGTTGGCCCTGGGAGGGGGCCTTGGCGAACAACCATGGTTGGGAGGTTTTAAAATGATGGGCAATTCGGGGGGGGTAACATCCCCTTTCGGGGGGGGGGGGGGACAACAACACAAATTTCGTGGGCTATTGTTGGGGGCCTGGGGGGGGGGGACTTTTCGTCTTTTTTCAAAAAATATTTTTACCAAGGTGGGGTTGGGGGGGCCAAGAAAAAAACCCCCCCAACAAAAAAAAAATCAAAAAGCCCGGCGGGTTTTTCCGGTCCCCCACCCCAAAGGGGATCACATTGTTAAAAAATTTCCAAAATCCTGGTGGGGAAACCAAAGTTCACCCCCTTCCCAGGGGGGGGAAACCCTTCCAGCCTAAAAGTGAAGGAAAGGTGGCCTCTGGAGGAAAAAAAGGGAAAAGAAGGGTGGGGGAGCAAAAAACCACCTTGTTTTTCGGGGAATTTTTTTTATGTTATTTGGGAAGTAGGGTTGGGACGGGGGACCATTGTCTGTCCGGTTTGGGCCTCCCGAAATAATAACCTTGGGGGGGGTTTCTTTTCCCGGTTCCCACCATTTTTGTATTCATTTTTTGTTTCAACCCCGATGTTTGGGGTTTGTTTCAAAAAATAAATAACCAAATTGATGGGAATTTTTTGGTATTTTGGGGGGGGAGAAAAGTTGTTACTGTTTGTTCGGGGGGGGACCCAAAACCCCAACGTAATCCCCCCAACCTTCTTTTTTCGGAACTCATTCTGAAATTTTTTGTCGAGGTCTTGGGGAACAAAAAAAAAACTCCCGGAAAGCTTCCCAAACAAAAGGGCTCGGAAAGGGGGGACCACAACTCGTGGGATTTTTCCAAAAAAAAAACTGGGGCCCAAAAAACCGGGGGGGGGCATTGGGGGGGGGCCCCCAAAAAGGTTTATTTAAACCCCCCTCAGTTTTCCCAGGGGGGGAACCAAAAAAAAAAACAAGGGACACACCTTTTTCAAGATGGATTTCATTTTTTGGGGGTCCGGGGGGGGGTTTAAAAAAAAAAAATAAACCCGGGGGGGGGGACCCCCCTTGGCCCTTTAAAAAAAAAACACCAATAAAAAAAACTTGGGCCTTATGGAGTAACCCAATTTTATTAAATAGGGTTTTTTCCCAAACCCCCACCGGGGTTCTATTGGGGCATTCCACAACCCACCCGAAATTCTGGTAAACTCTGTTAAAATGTGGTTGGTTTTTTAAACTTCAAAGGGGGTGGGGGGGACAACAAAGCCCGGGGGTTTTTCATGGCTCCTTGAGGGGGGAAACCTGGATATGTTGAACGTGGATGGGGGAAAACTGTGCAAAAATTGGGGCCCAAAATCACGTCTTCATCGTCGGGGGGGAAAGGAAAAGAGGGGTTCCCTCCGGGAAGGTAAATAAGGGAAAACTGAGGTGGGGGGGGGACCAACAATTCCTGTTTGGACTTCTTGTTAAATAAAAAAATGTCCTTTTTTTGAAATTCCCACAACCAGGGTGGGTGGGCCCCTGTGTTTTTTTTGGGTTTGTCTTTTTAACTTTTGTAGAGTGTGGAACAAAGGTTTTTCGCCCCCCAAACTTTGGGGGGTGAGGGCACACCAAGTACCATTCCGGTTTCCAGGGGCGTTTTTTTTCAATTTTGTCCACCCGAATAAAATTGGTTCCCTATTTTTGGGCCTGGGGCCCAACTGGTTGCCTCTGAAAAGGGGGCCCAGGGGGGCCCCCCCCCAAGGGGGGGGGGGGGGGACTTTTTTTTCTCCCATAAACAGGGGGGGGAGTCGGGGGGGGGCGGCGGGGGCCTGTTTATTCTCCGGGGGGACCACCACACCCAGTTGGTTTGTTGGGAACCCACAACCCCCAAACGGGGGGGGGCTGGCCCCCTCTTTTAACGGTTTGGCTAGGTTTTTCCAGGGTGCCGGGGGGGGAAGGGGGAGGGGGAGGGGGGGGGTGGGGGGGGACGGGATGCCAGGTTGGACTATGTGTTTCTGGGAATTATTTGGCATAATCGAAAGAAGAGGTGGGGGGGTGGGGTGGTGGGACAAGGTAAGGGAACAAACTTTGTATAGGGGGCGGGAACATTGGTTTCTTTTCCTTAAGGGGCCCCTTTCCATCTATTTAAACTCGTTTGTTACCGTTTCAAACAACCCAATGTATGTAAAAGGGGTGTGTGGGTGGTTTGGGAACAAAAAACCCCATTTCGGGGGGCCCCATTTTTTCAAGGTATTTTCAAACCCACAAACCTAAATCCTTTTACCCTTTAGGGAAAAAAAATCAAACTGGGGATTGGGGGGGGCGGGGGGGGGGGGGGGACCCCCGGCCCGTCGTGGTTTTCAAACATTACCCGTGGCCGGCCCACTTACCGGAGGGGGGTGGGGGGGGTGTGGGGGGGTGGGGGGGGGGGGGATTGGGGAATTTTTTAAGGGGTTGGTTGATGTTATTGGGGGCGGGCCGTGGTGTGAAAAATTTTTTTTTCCACAGGTTTATGGTTAACAATGGGTTGTTTGGCGTCGGCGGCGTCCTTGGGGGAGGGGGGGTGGGTTGGGGGGGGGGTGGGACCAAGACGGGAAGGGGCCAACCAAACGGGCCACATCCAACCAACCTTCCTAAATTAACAAACAAAAAAAAAACCCGGGGCCCGCGGGGGTTTTAGCCCGTGTGTCACCACTCGTGTGTCACAATTTCGGGGTGGGAGGTTTTAAAAATAATAGGCTACTGGGCCGGATAAGGTTTCTTTCCCGTTGAACAAAAACAAAAAAACGTAAAAGGGGGGGAAGTTGTCGGGGAGGAGAAAAAACCGCCTAGGGTTCCACTTTGGGGAAAAACCTCTTTCTTTTTCTTCCAATAAATGATTAACCCCAGAAACATAACTAAAAAAAACAAAAAAATAAATGGTTTTAATCAAACATATTTTTGGGCCCCCCCCCCCACTGTTTTTTTCGTTTTTTTCTCTGTTATTTTTTTTTTCCACCCCAAAAAATTCCGTTTTTTTCAGGGGTTTTAATGGGTTCCCCAGGGGGGTTTTTGTGCGGGGGCCATTTTTTTCAACGGGGCCCTGAGGGGGGGGAACCTTTTAAAAACAAAAAGGGCTTTAACCAACGTCCCATACCCTTAAGGGGAAACAAAAATTTATTTTAATTTTTTTCTGGGGGGGTGAAAAAGAAAAAAAAAAAAAAAAAACCCCTTTCATTTTTTGTTTTTTTTTTTTTTTTAAATTTTTGGTTTATTTTTTTTCTTCTTGTCCCCAATTAAAAAATTTCCAGGTTTTGGCTGGAATTTAACCGTTGGGCCCCCTTTTACCCAAAAAAATAACATTGTGGGCCTTTTTTCGAGGGGGCCTAATGTCCTAATGGGAAACGGGGGCATCTTTCTTTTTGGTTTTAGGCTACAACGCGGAAAAAAGAGGTTTTCGCCCCGGTGCCATGTTTCTGAAACTGTTTTTCCCTTTTTTTTTGTTGCCCCACCCAGGGTTTAACTTTGTCAAATTTAATCTTTTTTTACATTTCTCCGGAGCAAGGGGGCCACCCCCGGGGGACGGGCAACCGCCAAAAGGAAACTTTGTTTATACCGAACACAACTTGGCACATTGCAGTAAAAATAAAAAAAAAAAAAAGCTAAAATTGGAACACCCAATTTCTTGGTGTTTGGGTGGTTTCAAAGGAGGATTGGGGTTTGTTTCAAAGGCAAATCTCTATTGTGTGATAGGGTTTAGGGGGGGGAAAAAAATAAGTGCTTGTTAGAATTACGGGGCGAATATAAAACGCTTATTAAGTTTTTTTGTTTGGTATAGTTAATTTTTAAGTTTAAACACCAACTAAAGGGGGCGTTTTTCTTGGCGAGGGGGAAGTCCCTGATTTGCCCAAACATAAACCGAAAAATTGTTGTTTCGGTGGTTTTGGCCTTTTTCAAAAAATTTTTTTTTTGATTTCACTGGGTTTTACAAAAAAAAAAAAACCATCCAAGGGGGGGAAAGATGATTGGGCCCGGGGGGGGGGGACCCGTCCAAATTCCAATGTTGGGGTTGTTGGTGGTTTGTGGGGAACCGTTGAAAACAAAAACCCGGAAAAATTTTTTTCCGGATTGTCAAACACCAAAAAAATTGTCCCCCGCACAAGGGGGGGAAAAAAAAACGGCCCTTAAAAGGTCGGGCCCAGGGGGACAACAATTTTTTTTTATTTTTTTATTTTTTTTACAGGGGGGGGGGGGGGGTCGGGGAACCGTATTCTTTGGTGGGGGCGGGTTTTTTATACTTTACATTTTTTTCTACAAAGCCCATTTGATTTTTCCCAGGTGAAAGTTAGATAAGAGGGCTGGGAAGGACGTGCCCAAACAATTTGGTTGAGGGGTTTTTGCCTTTCAACTGCTGTGTCCATAGTATTTTGGCTATTAAAAAATGAACACCCCAAAAACAAATTTTAAACCCCAAAAATAAAAAAAAAAAAAAACAAAACAAACCGGGAAATTTGTTGTGGAACGTGATAAAAAAAACCCAAACCCCGGGGGGGCTTACACTAAAAGGGGCGTTTTCTTTTCCGCTTGGGGCGTGGGGGGGAAAATTTTTTGGGTTTGGCAACCCGGAAATTTTTTTGGTGGGGGGCAAAACCGGGAAAAAAAAATTGTTTTTGGTTTTGGCAAAAAAAACGGGGGTTCCAAAACCCAAAACACAACACAAAACAAAAAAAAAAACAAAAACCAAAAACCCCACAAAATGTTTGGCGGGGTCGGGCCAATTCAATCTTTCCCCTGGATTGGTTGGAAAAAAAAAAAAAAACACCCAGGGGATCGGGGAAAATGTTTGGACCGGGGCAAACCGGGGAAAAAAATTTTTTTCGGGTGGTTGGGCAAATCTTTTTTTCCCAGGGGATTTCCCCCGGTCATGGAAAACAAAAAACGGGGCCTTAAGGGGGGGGGGTTTTTGTTTCCCCGGCATCTTTTGTACTGTTTATGGGTGTTTAGTTGGGAACCTTTTTAGAGACACAAAGTTGGGTTTTCTTTTCCAAAAACCCTTTTTGTTTTTTCTTTTGTGTTTTTCCCCCCCCCTTCCTCAAAACCAGTGCACAAAAAAACCCATTTCCGGGGAATTTTCCCCCCTTTTCGATTTTTGGGTGGGGGGGGGGGGAGGGGGGGGGACCCCAAACAAAGGAAAAAAAAAAAAAAGTAAGCCCCCAACCAAAAAAAACCCCCCCACCCAAAAAAAAATTTTTTACTTTGGCTTAACAATAAAAAAAAAAAAAACACAAGGAATATTTTAGGGTTGGGGGGGGGAAACCCCCCCCCCCCCCCCAACCTATTCCCTTTCCCATAAATCCTTATTTGTTTAACTATAAACTTTTTTGAAGGGAAAAGGTTCCCAATAGGGGCCCACATTTGTCCTAAAAGAGGACTTTTTTTTGTTTTTTCTTTTGGTCGGAAACTTAACATGCTTAGTTTCATCTATGTTTATTGGTTCACCTCCAAGGGGGGATTTTAAATAAAAACTTCCCCCCAAATAGAAATGCATGGAACATTTCCCCCCCCAGGGGGGGGAAAATTGATTTTCCCCCCCCAGGTGGGGAAATTTTAACTCTTTTGCATTTTTAGTTTTTGTCCCCTTTCCGCCGCCCGTTTTTTTTCCGCGTGTTCGACCTCTTCCTCCGCCCGGGGAAAAAACAAAAAAAAAAAAAACCTTTTACGTTATGGAAAAATTTTGGAAAACCCGTTTATATTAACTAGGCGGGATTAAACAAAAAAACCATTTTAAAAAACTAAAAAACCGCTGGGGGGGGGGGACCCCAAAACCCAGGGTAGGATTTTATAGTTTTTCCCATGATTGAAAAAAATTTGAAAAAAAAATGGGGATTGGTATTGTTAACAAACTGACTGGTGTATCATGCTTTCCCAGTTTTGGGGCAAACATCCATTAAAAAATTTTCCAGTTAGTGGGATCGGCTATTTAAAATTCGTAAAATTATATGGGGGGCGGGTGTGGGGGGGGCCGGACGGGGGGTTGAGGGGCCAGGTGGGGTTGGGGCGAACTAACAGTTGGTATTAATCTTTACCCGGTAGGAATTTGGAGGGGGAAAAACCAAAAAGTTGGTTTTTTGGTTTAAAGGGGGGGGGGGGGGTGAGTTGGGGGGGTAGGAGACAAAAATTTGTGTACAGTAAGGTGTTTTTTTTTTTTTTACTCTATTATATAAAAACCAAGGGGGGGGGCACCTTGGTTTAATGGGGAACCATGGGGTTTTAAACCCCATGGGGCGTGTTTTGTTTTTTTACATTTTGTTAACGTTGTATGATTTAAGATTTGATTTATTAAGGTTAAAGTTTTGGGAAGTTGGGTTGATGGAAAAAAGTTTTTCTGGGGGGGGGGGGGGGGAAACGGGGAGGAAAATTTTGGTGATAACAAATTTAAAAAACACAGGGGGGGGGAAAAAAAAATTGTAATAAGGCTTTTTGGCGGTTGGGTATGGTTTAAAAACTTACCAGGGGGGAAAAAAGGGGAAACGGTGGGGGGATTAAGTTATACAGGGGTTGTAAACAAAAAAACTAAAACGGGGGAGGGTTTTTTTCTTTTGGCCAAAAAAAATAAAAATTTTGATTATTTGTTACAGGGTGGAAAAAAAAAAAGATCAACATGTAATTTCTAAACACAAAAAAAAAGCACCAAAATTTAATTTATTATTAAAACCCATAATTGGCTTTTTTAAAAGCTTTTCCACTTTTTTAAGTGGGGGGGGGGGGGGGGGAACCGTGGAAAGATGGAAGTTAGGGAAAAAATAACAGCCCGCAGGGGGGGGGGGGCCAGTTAATTTTTTTCCCCCCCCACCCCATGGCAGGGGGGGGGCGGTTGGGCCGGGCCCGGGGTTGGGGGGGGGGGGACCCATTTTGAAAATGGGAATTGAAAAATCCCATTAATTTGTTTTTTTTTACTAGTTTTTAAATGGTGGGGGCAATTTACATTTTGTTTTGTTTTTTTCTATAACAAACCACAACCCCAACAATTGGTTATTTTTAAAAGGGGGGGGGGGACCATTGGGGTATACTAAATAAGGCAGACCATTTTCACTTGAGGAACAAACAAACAGGGGCAGGGCTTGTAAATAAAAAGGCCAAAAATTTAAATTTGTAAAAAAGGTGGCTTAACCCCATGGGGAGGGGCACTTCCGTGGGGGTTTAGGGGTGGGACGGGGGAGGGGGGGGGAAATGCGGGAACAAGACAAACACCCCCCTCCACCGGAACCATCAGGGTCGATTTTGCGGGGTCGTTTGGAAGGGGGGGGGGGCTTCCGCCCCAAGGACTTAGGGGGGGGGGTTTCCCCTACCCTGGGCCTTCCCACTCCCCCACGCCCCCCCCCAACTTGAATTCGTATATTTACAACCATGGATCCCGCGGGGGAAGCCTGTGGCTTTTTTCCGCCCCCCCCCCCATCCTGGTTCCAAAAAACAAAAAAAAAAAAAAAAACGTGGGTCCCCGCCCCCATTTTGCTTTGGGGTTTGCGTAAACCCAAAACAAAAAACCCTACCCACAAAAAGGCCTTGTTTTTTTCTGCGGGCTTTTTCCGCGTTGGGCTTGTTGGGTCTATTTCTTGGGTGGTTTTAATTTGCGCCCTTTCCCCCCCGTTTTCCTTCCCATTCTGGGGGCCCCAAGTTTTTGTGGGGCTTTTTTTGCTGTTCTTGGGCGCTTGTGTGTATTCCAAAATTTTTCCTGCGTTTTTTTTTCCATTGCCCACCGGCGCGGTTTTTTGGCTTTTGCTTATGGTGCCTTGGTTGTACAAAAAAACCCAGACCCCAGGGGGGGACCTGGAAAGTGGGGCCCCAAAAATCTTTTTTTCCCACCTGTTGGAGTGTAAAAAAAAAACACAACCCACACCAACACACACCAAACACCGCCCACCCCACCCCACACCACAAACACAACCCCCACACCAACCACACCCCAACCCACCCACACAAACAACCCCCAACCCGCCCACCACCCCACCACAACCCACACCCCACCCACCACAACAACGCCACGCACCCCACCACCCCACCCCCCACCAACACACCGCCACCCCCCACCACCAAACACCCACCACGGCACGCCACCCCCAACCCGTGCCCCCCACCCAACACCACCCACGCACCCAACCCCACCCCACCCACAACCCCCCCAGGGACACCCCACACCCCAACACCCACCACACCTCCCCCACCCAGCCCATCCCCACCTCTTAATTTTCATCTACCCCACTCCTAGTCATTACACAACACTACTAGTTAAAAAAAAAATATAGGTGGGGTATTGGTATACTTTTTTTTTTTTTATATAGGTAAGATTACTAGAATAATCTTATAAGTATATTGTTTTATTTTTTAAACTTGTTAACAAATAGTGGGGGGGGAAAAAACGGGAACCCCACGGGGGGGGGACCCTTTGAGTGGCCGGTTTATGATACAAAATTTGATTCCATTATGATCATTTGTTAGATGTCATAACCGCCACTCCAGGGTCTGGCTTTTCCGCGTTCCCGGCCGGCGGTTTCCTAATTAAGCCGGTGCTTGTTTTTCTTGAATGAAGATAGCTTATTTTTGCCGACTAGAAAAAAAAAAAAAGGGAAGCGGAAAAAAAAAGGTTTATTGAACCATTGGTGGGTAAAAGTTAGGTTAAGGTTCATTTTTACAAACCCCTAATAAAGGTAGGTTGATGTTTTCATTTAAAAAACCCCTTTAAGGTTAGGCCAGGTTGAGGTTTCATAACAAAAACCTATAGGTAGTTTAGTTTCATATTAATAAATTTTTTTTGTGGGGGGGGGTTTTGCGCCCAAAATAAAAAACTAATCTCCAATTGCCAACCCAAAGCAAACAACCTATGTAGGGCCAAGAAAAAAAAATGAGGTTGATGGTTCTCTTTAAAAAAAAAAACGACCGCCGAAAAAAAAACCTTTCCGGTCCATTATTAGCAAAAAGTTGTTTTTCGTGTAGGTCTAAAAATGGGGAAAACCATTTAGTTCGTTTTCGTGACTACTCAACTTCGCCAAACAAGGGGGTTTTGGGATTTAATTTAAAACCTTTTTCCCTTGTTAAATTCTCCCGGGAGGAGGTTAGCTTCTTTATGGACCACTGTTTGGGGGCCCGGCCCGCCGTTAACCCGTGGCCGCGGGCCGGTGTACGGGGGCTGACGCCGTTATAAAAAGAGGACGAAGACACTGGCGCGTTCAGCTTCCAAGGTCCCCAGACACCACCACAAACCCACCTCGGTGGTTCCCGCTTCATTAGGGGGTCAGTTTGGGGGGGACACCACCCCGACCCCCAACCCCCACTCGGTGGTTCGCTCAATTAGGTTTCTGTTTTAACAACGCACAATTTCTTAAGGCCTCTCCGCTTACCCCCCACATACACCCACACCTGTCACTACCACCCACAATTTGTACCGGCCCCCTCGTCCAAACAAACCACCACCTGTTCAACTACAACACCTGTACGGGCATCGGCACACACAACCAACCTGGGTTCACTTTGTTACACCCCCAAAACCGTACACGGGGCCTCGGCCAAAGACACCTGTTCACTACAACCAAACCTGTACGGCCTCCCGACCAACACCACCTGTCCACTTTATTACATACCAACCTGTCTACGGGGGGCTGCAAGGGCACCTGTCCACCTACAACCCCCCAAACCTGTGACCGGCCCTTCCCGCAAAAACCACACCTGTCAACCTACCCACACCTGTACGGCCTCGCAAAAAGGAACCACCTTGGTTTGCACTACCCCAATCCCCCCACACCACAATTGTCGAGTCTTCGCCAAACCCACCCCAAAAAACCTGATTGTCTGGTGGTTATTTCAAACCGTTAAATAAAATGGGACTGGGGGGGGGGGAAGGTTGCGGTGGGGGGGACGGATCACCTAGGTTGGGAAGTTTAGTAGTAGTTAGTAAGTTAGGTTGTTAAATCAAGTTAGTTGTAGGTGTTAATAAGTCAGTAGTAGGTTGGCTTAAAAAACAAAAGTAGTTTAGTAGTAGGAAAGGTTGGGTAATAAAGTAGTCGGTAGGTTGCCGCGGTGAAAGATAGGGGCTAATTCCACCATGGCCAAAGCAGGCCCAAACCCACCCAAGGACAACTGCCTGGCCGGGCCCATGGTATTTGTTTTTGGTTTATTTTGTTTTTCAAGGGGTGAATGTGGCGGCTGGTGGACTTCAGGTATGTTCGCGGGCCACACAAAGCTAGCCCAGGGATTCCCGCGGATCCATGTGAGTATAGAATCAGGTGCCACCCCACGCCCGGGGGGGGACCCGCTTTTTGGCCCAATTAGGCCTTTTTACAGTTATTGTTTATTTTTTTGCAGCCCATTGGGCTGTTCTCATGTGACTTGCTTTAATTTTAGTAATAAAAACATTGTCCCCATTAGATATCAATTGTGTTGTTATAAAGAATAAATGTTAAAATGGCTCCATACCTAGTAAATATTATGGGGGATTTAAAAAATTCATTCCAAAATTGTCACCGAGGGCGGCAACCGCCTGCCACCATTGGTGAACAATTCTTTTACTTAACAGCCAGCTAATTTTTCTAAACCTTCAATTCTCACGTCTAACAAGGGAAGCTTCAAAAAAAGCATAGGTTATCAGGGAAAAGTTTGTGCTTAGAATTACAATTTGTTCTTTTCACCCCTGTTAATTCCCAATTAATTTTTTGCCAGCAAAAACTCGTGTGGTGTTGACACCCCTGTATACTGGTTATTATGGACTGGATTTAGGAAATACCAAAAAAAAGTACGGTTTTTGGGGGAGGGTTTATTTCATGGTTATCAAGGGGAAATTGTTGAAAGGCGGGGGAAGGGGACATTTCATTCAGATTCCAGTAGGAAAGCAGAGTAAGGGAATAGGGGATAGAAGACGAACACAACATTCTTAAAGGCCTTACCCTCTGGTAGGGAAGATTCGGCTCCCGTAGCCGACAAACGCCCAGTGTGGAACAAACACCGCGAAACTTGTTTGGCAACCACAACTACGGGGCATTTTTTGGTAGCAAAAAAGTACCAAAAAGGATGCCGGAAACAAAAAATATTCGGCTCGCGGGAACACACGGCCTTTGGTTGAAATTAAACTTGGTGGGGCGTTTTGTGGGGAAAAATGTAGGGTTTAATTTACATTTGGGCAAAAAGGTTGAACCCAAGGGGGGCTTGTTAAGTGTTTTTTGTTGATAAAGATATTTTTCATGCCATATGGAGATTGTTGAAAAGGGAGGGGGGGGGGGACAGGGGGGCAAACAAAATGGCCAGGTTCTTCCAAGCCTTGGAGGTGGGCAAAACTTAACTATAGTTTCAATGCGTTGGGATTATGTACGAAGTAGGGGCGGGAAATTCCAAATGGTAATCTATGAAGGGAAAAGCTGTCTGCAAAGGGCGAAAAACACTTGAAGCTCTGCATGGTTATGTGCATGGAAAGGTATTACACCATTTTTTCCATTTTCTTGCTAATTACTTGTGAAATGTAATTTTTTTTAGGGCAATTTTTTGATTATCTTCGTAGTGTCTTGTTTGATGTTGTCTTGTAATTCATATTCCACTTTTAATAGCCTGACCATTGCTGGGTTTCTGGGACCCCAAAATATGCAAAAAAACTATTGGAAAAAATTATAAGTTTATTTTCTAAAAGTAAAGGATGGGTTTTTACCATTGTTAAAAGGTATTAAGTTTTCAGGACATTTTTGGGCAACGTCCAATTATTTTTTGTTTAATGTTTTTTACAATTCATTACCCAAAAACAATGCTTGGTTTCTTGCTTTCAACTATAAAATTTGTTTTAAAACATCAAACAGGGGGGCCCAACCAAAACGGGAAAAACCCCCCTCCCATGGTAATTAGGCCCCGGAAATTTTCAATTCTTTTCCCTCAAAAGGAATTAAAAAGCATTGGTTTAGTTTTTTGTGCTTAAATTACATGTTCTTTCCCATTTTGGTATCAATTTTGCGAAACCGTTTTTTACCCCACCCTTATTGTTATTTTTTTTTGAACAAGTAAAGTTTTGATTTTATTCATGGTTTCAAAATAAAAAAATTCATAACCCCAATAAAAGCAAACCAATAAAAATAAAACCCTTACTCCTCTTAATCCCCAAAACCTTTACAACCCCATTTTTTCACCACACCTCTTTTTACCCCCCCCCCAAAACCCCCAAATTTCCCCCACACCCCCAAATACCTTTAAATTATCCCTTTTCAAATTTACAAGGTTTTAATTTTTGAAAACTTTTGTTTTTAAAAGGGGGGCTGGCTTTTTTTTCCAAAGGGGGGAAAAAAAAAGTAATCGGATATTCAATAGGGGGGAAATCTGGTCATTAAAAATTTTTGCAAGGGTTTGGCCAGGGGGCAAATACCACACCAAACGGAAGAAAAGCAGAACCACTTTTTGTTTTTATTAAATTTTTATAGACATTGCGGGTTTCTGCCTATGCAAACTATTGGAAAAAATAAGTTATTTTCTAAAATGTAAGGTTTTTACATTGAAAAGGTATAATTTTAAAGACTTTTGCAGTCCAATATTTTTTTTTTTAATGTTTACATCATACAAATGCGGGTTTTGGTTAAAAAACCCAACCCTTTGGGGATGGGAAAATTACTTTCTCCAATGAAGCTACGTTCCTGGCAAAATTCGCGTTCAATATCTTAAAAGTTTTTCTCACTTTTTAAATTATAAACTTTCAGCGTTCGACAGTTTTTTTAAAGTTTATATCCGGGAAAAAGTCATACCCTTTTCCAAAGTTATGTAATCTATTTTCTTGGAAAATTTAAAGTCGATGAATGATTATTTAATTTTTGTGTATCCTGGACTGTGAAAATTTTGATTTATTAATGCGAGCTTTAAAGATGTTTCACTGCCGACGGGTTCTCTATGCATTTTCCAAAGGAAGAATAACCTATTTTTTGACGGTCTAGAGACTTCACCCTTTAAAATTAAAGAGTGGAGTACTGGGTAACCGGGGGAAAAACAACATCCCCAGTAAAAAATCTAGGCTGGGGCTTAATAGCCAAAACTTTGAGGCGCGGGGAAACAATGATGAGGCCCCGGCAACAAAACCAGCCCCGGAGTCTCCCCCTGGGAAGCTGGTTTTGATGGGATCAAATAGAAAAAAATAATTGGAAAAAAGAAAAATAAAATTTTCAAAAATTAAAATTTAAATTTTCAAGACTTCAATTTTCAAAAAGATTTTCATTGAAAATATATTTATTTCCTTTTTTTCTCTTTAGCTGCTGAAAAAAACGGCCCTGTCATACACGCAAGAGTAATTTTCTCAGCAGTCTCACCCGTTTTAAAAAATTACTCTGTTCTATCATCAACCGGGCCATTACATGCAGACCTACATAAACGTTTGCGTCGAATAAAACAAAATAATTAACTTAAATTTTTTCCTCGCACTCCCTTTTCACAAATTTGTAAATGTGTACCATCTTGTGTATTTGTGCTTATTTTCTGAAGACCATTGATGATGTCTATACGATATTTGTAATTGCCAATGATAGTACCTAAACCCAAACTAGAAACTTTTTCCTTGAAAATGTTCAGGATCTGGGGTACCAACCCCAAAATATTTTGGGCAAAAGCGGGGTACTGAAGATTCACCTTTTTGGGGGATGGCATCACTTGCGACGCTCAGGGGGTAGTGCGGCTTACGTAAATGTTTGGCCCCTATTTGTTTCTGACAAAGCTTCCAAAGCAAGAAAAAACCCCGCTGCACTTTCTCCAAACAACACATTGCAGGATTTAAGTGTACAGAAAAAAATCCCAAAGGGAATACGCGTTTTAAAAAAATTAGCATAGGGGGGGGAAAACACAGCTACCGGGTTTAAATCCCCTTTCGTCCACCCCTTTGCTCTTTAATTTTGTCCTAGGGATTACCCTTTCCATACCTCTTATGGTTCCCTCGGGTTTGCCTCCTTTTTCCTGTCGACATCCCCTATGATCTGCCACCCCCAAATTAAAAATTTTAGACTTTCCCGGGCCTTATATACAGAAAGTCTCATGTAGACAGTTAGACACAGACCTTTACCACCTACAACCTCTGTCCCCAAATAACATCACCAAAAAACCTGTGTCGGGTTTAACCCGTGTCTAGTTGGAAGAACACTAAAATATACAATGTATGTAGTTTGGCTTTTTTACTTTTTTTTTTCTTCCATTATGTTTCTTCCTTCCAAGCACACGTTTAAAGTGTAGGGGGACGCAGAAAAAACCCCCCCTCTCTCTATCAAAAACCCCCTTTCTATCTTTTAAAAATCCCCCTTCCCCGGGGCATCTCTTTTTTCATATACAAGTGCTTTGGCCCTTTCGGACCCATGTATTGATGTTTGTATAGTTATATATTAGACAACTGAAATTGCAAACTAAATATGTTTTGCTGTCTTTGGCACGGGGTAAAAGTCCTCGGGGTAGACCCGCCCCCGTGTGATTTCCCCTTTTTGTGTTCCGGTGATTCCAACCCCCACACTCCCCCCGCACACAAACGGTAAGTCCAAGAGTCTACTGATTTTGGGGAAATGCGGAAGACGTTACCGCAGGTTTTTCCTTAATCAAATTTCTCTAAGTTTTTTTTACCACTCCCCCCCCTTCAGAATGATTCAATCGCATGAGCCCAAGCCTCTTACTACCTTTTGCGATTTTTTAAGTACTCTCATAAAAATTAAATTTACGTTTCGGCTACCATAACAGAAAACAGCACCGGCTACTCCTATTTATATTAGATAATTTCCCTTTCCTTTCTTATCTTTCCACTTTTCAAGTAAAATTAAATTTTTTAAAAACCCTCGTTGCACCTTTTTTCAACATTTTTCCTCCCCTCTCGATGGCCCGGAAGACTGTTCCGTTATGTGCCCAAAATTTTGGGTGTAGGGCGTGGAAGGGTTGGCGTGCGTGGCCCTCAAAAGAAGGAATGCACCTTATATTTTGGGTTTGTAATTATATTTTTGTTTTCCCAAATCCCCATGTTGTGGGTTGGGCTCGCTCAGGCTATTATGTATTGTTTCGCTGATCAAGTGCCATTCCTTTCCCTACTTGAGCAAAAAGGGCTAAGAAAGGCCCAAGCCTTATCCATATATTATCGTCTGCATAAACAGAAAGCTATTTCCAGGGGGTAAAGCTAGCGCACAAGTCCGTGATATTCAACCCAAAGGGTTTGAAACTTTTTTGTTATGATTTCCTGAACTGATGTGTTATTTGCTTTTCATGCCGTCGGGGGAAGAGTTTGTTGTCAAGGGACTCCGAACACTCTCACCACCCCATTCCTCCTTATCTCTATCCTTCCTCCTCTCATTATATTCCTACTCCTCCTCCCCCTATTTTCACCCTTCTTCCTTCCCTAAGCTCCTTTCTCTTTTTCACCTCTCATTATAATTTTGACCATTTTTTTTATCATTAAAAATGAAAATATTCGCTGTTCGTTGCTGACCATTAAGCATGTTTCGGCACCCAAAATTTCACTAATATCACCCCTACTAATTTCAATATGTATTATGCAAATGGTTATGCTACCCCTTAAAATACGTTTTGGGGCTTTAAAAAGCAGCTAATGATTTTTTCACCTATAAAACCGTTATCATTTGGCGATCAATTGGTAAACCCGTTTCCATGCAAATTACATTATTAATACTACGGGCTGTTCAAAATCTCTCCGAGCGACCTTCTCTTTTTTTAGTGCTTTTTCATTGTGATCTTCGAGTTTGTAGCTCTCATGCAACATTTAGGGGAATATCGAGGCATGACCCTTAATCACAGGCGTCACTAAAAAAACCCTCCCTAAACCCACGGCGGGGGCCCAAACCGTCACACCCTAAATTTTAACCCCCAGGGTCTACCATCCGGGTTTGAAGTCCTTTTAAGGCGTATAGGCACAAATTAAAAAAAAAAATAAAAAAAAATTTAATCAAACTAACATAAAATCGCCCAGCTCCAACCAGCGTGTCCCGCCCAAATGGCGCGCAGGCAAAGTGGGCTGCCCCTGGGGGTCTCCCCTTCCCAAACGCAGGTTTCCCCCCTTGGGTGTTTCCCTTTAAAATTTCCCTCTGGGGGCCCCCCTTGTTCCTGGTCCTACGCCGTGACCAAGGGCTCGATTTTGTACCTCCCAAAGGGACCAAAGAGCGCAACAAATCTGCAACAACGTTGACAACGCGGTAAAAAAAACGGCCCTCCTGGGCACCCTACACCCTGGGGGGGACGCCGCGTTCACGGGAATCAGACAGTGTTGCATTCACTAAAGCTTTAACTAGCTGTTAACACTAGCACGGGGGCAAATCCCGCTCACTGGGCTGTAGGTCCGAGAAATTTGAAAGTAAAAGTGGTGAACCCAGGCAGCAGTGTAGAGCACCAGAAACCCGAGCCCCAGGGCAAAGTTTTACCTGTTGTGCGTTGAGGTGGAGCAGAGCAGCAGCCCTTCCCACGACGGGGGCCGGCAAAGAGGGGGTCCGTGGACTGGGGGGGGGACTGGGGATGGGGCCCCCATTACCACGCTGTGAATTTTTTTTAAAGATGGCTCCAGATTTTTTTCAGATCAATTAAAATTTTCAAGGTATAGAAAACCAAAAAACACTCTTTTTTGCAATTCCTATTGTTTACTAAAAATCACAAACAAAAAATAAGATAATATAACATTTATACAAATCTGTGTGGGGACTTTGCTGTATAAGAAAACGCGGCTCCGCTACCTATTTCTTTAAAGCCATAACAAATACTCTTAAGTAAACCCTGCTAAATATATATATTTGTCCTGAAGTTAAAAATCAAGCTTTGGGGAAAGAAAATGTACTTGGTTTAAGAAAGCCAAGCAAAGAAAAAAAAGGCCCGCTACCTTTAAATTTATAAACAGGGTAACCCAACTCTTATGATTTAATTTTTACCACATCTACAAATCCCAAGCAGATTTGTCCCCGAAGCCTGATACCTCACTTCACTTCCGGGTCTCTAAGAAGGTTATTTATTTTATTATCTTTCTTTGAGAGAATCTAACGTGTATCTCTTGTACACCGTCCTTTTTTTCATCCTCATTACACATTTTGAGTTTTCCCCAATAGCGTCGCTTTTGCGGGAAAAAGCCTGTTTAGCTAGAGCCGTTCCACACTACTAATTTTAAATTTTTTGTTTTCCTGTGGGGTTTCCCCCCCCCCCCCCCCCGTTCTTCTCTCCTTCTCCTCTCTCTTCTCTCCTCTCTTCCTCCTCTCTCTCTCTCTCCCCTTTCTCCTCCCTCTCTCTCTTCTCTCTCTCTCTCTCTCTTTTCCCTTTTTTTTAAGCTATTTTGGGGACGTTCGGAGACTACAAACTTTCAAAATATGGGGTTTTCGATCTTTATTTCAAGCATTCAAACTTAGGATACTTTTTCAAAACTTGATAAAAATTTTAAACGCTGGCAGCACTGCTGGGGACTGGAGTGCCGCACGCACCGCGCACTCGAGCACAGTGGCCAGTGGTACCAGTCCCGGCGGGCCGGTGGGGTGAACTTTTACCTAACCCCACGAACGTAACAAACCCTTTTAAAAAAATAAAAGCCGCTAGCGCCCCAACTTTGGTTGCCTTGGGTCACCCCTAATCAAAAAGCTACTTTAAATGCAGTAATAATTTAGATTTAACGTGCAAGAGCCGCTTATCCTTTTATAAACTACAAGGAACGGGCTTATCATGACTGTTACAGTATGGTTTTTTTCGGGGAAGGGATCAACCCTTGAATAAGGTTACGTATCTACCCGTAATGATTACTGTACTCTGTTGATACCTGTAAGGGTGATTGCCCGGGTTATGCTCTCTTGCGGCGGTAACTTGCTTTGTTGCCCGGGTACAATCAATGAATGGTATTGGGCTAATCGTGTCGGGGGTTCTTTTCGATTTATAAGTATTCTTTTAGTGCCAAAAAATTCGAGTAAAAACTAACTATATATATACTATACTATAGACAAAACTATAAAAAAAAATATAATAATATTTTTGTACAGTGGTCACGTGAATTTTTACAAAAATAATGTCACGCGGTTCGTTTTAAATAGCGGCCTTTGAAAATAATGTCTAATAGACAGGGCCGAACAATTTAATATCGTGAAAGGTACCTCACCCCGCGGTGTGAGAGTAAAAACAGACCCCTTGAAAGGGGTCTTTTATGGGAGCACTCGGAAAGGCGTCTCCCTCCTTCTCCCCCCTTCTCCCCGCTCCGTCTGCCGCATATAGGAGATTGACCGGAAATTCCAACATTGCGGTTTCCCCTGGCCCGTGGCGCGTGGACCAGGCTTGCGGGTGAGTCGGCATCAGCATCCTTGCTCAAAACGCTGAACACGCAACCCCTGCTGGCTATCCATGGTTCGCACAATGTCAAAAAGGGGGCATTTCCCCGACCGACGGCCCGGAAGAGGACACACACCTCAGACATCCGCTTTGTTAGGTTTTTCACATCAAAATAATATATAAAAAAGTACGTAATACGCTCGATCACCTACCCCATTTCGTCCCCCGCGATGGTATAAAGACAGTATACCCAATTTTGTTAATCATTGTGTACTAAAGATTTTCAGTGTTGCCACCTCCTTAAAAACCCTTTCAAAGGGGGGGCTTTTATGACAGCATGCAAAAAGGGGTCCACTAAAAGTTTTTTATAAAGGAGTATGATATAAAGGAAAATGCACTTAAAGGGCATCAATAAAAGGGGAAGTACTTTACAAAAAATCAAAAAGAGTTTTTAGAAAAAAATGAACTAAAAGTTGTTAGTAAGTGTTAATATCCCTGCAAATATTAAAGGCGTTGCCAAAAACCCGCCCCGTAGTCCCCTTATAACACTTGAAGGGGGGTAAGATAAAACCAGCAGGGCCCTTTAGGGCGGAGTAACGCACGGCATATTTTTTATTTAATTCATTTTTATTTATATTTTTAAAACCTGCTTCTTTTTAAAATTAGGGGTAGATAGGCTTGTAAAACTAATAAAAAACTGACTCCCCGGTCGGTACTAAAATTATCACAAAATTAATATTCATTAGTTTTTGTCATACCACTAAAAAGTGATGGAGCTGATTTCAGCCAAATGTATTTACTCAATCAAAATGTGCCTGGGGGTGCCCGGCAGTAACTTCCCTTTACTTGGCATTTTGCTTTTTAGAGTTCATTAATTTTTTTTATTTATTTAAATTTTTTATTTAGGACCTATAATTTTTTTAAATTACGGAGTAAAGGGGTTTTTGCTAATAAAAAGTAACTCCGGGTCGTAATAAATATATGTTAAAATATGCATTTTATTTATATTTTTTATTGCCTATCAGGAGTAATTATTTTTTTAAACATTCTCGAGAATGATAAAGCGGGCCCTTTATAGAATAGTATTTTAAACAAAAAAAGTGCATAAGGAGTGCCATGGCAGTTTAATCTCCTTTGACAAGGGCGCCGGTGGCACCCGGCTGCTAATCATTAATATTTTTGTTTTATAATATCCTTACAAAAAAAAAAATTCCCTGGCAGAGAAACTTGGGATAATAGCCCATTTGTGAGGAAAATTTCGACAGGGGCAAAAAAAAAAATATCAAAATTGTTTGACATCGGAGAAAGTTACTGGGGCAGAAGGGTTTTTCTTTTTTAAAAATTTTGAGGGGATTCATTTTCAATTAAATGTTAAAACATAGGTTTAATTTGATGTCATTAACCCATTCCTCAAACTAAGAGTAAATTTCTATTAAACATTTGAAATTTCACTTTATTTTCTAATTTTTTTTAAAGTATAAAAAATTTTAAACTTTAATTGTTAAATTTCTCCCCCCCTTTGGCTTTTTGGCAATTCGAAAGGGAAAAAAAAAAAACTAACATTTTAAGAATTAAAAAAATTATGAAATTTATTGCGGAACAAATTTAAACATCTATAAAAATCTACAAATTATTCTTAAATTCTTTTCCATGCTATTTACAAAAACAAATGTGAAAATTTTATTCACCACTAATTTTTTATTAAACTGGGATTTAAAAAAGTACTTTTTCACTCGGTTTACCATAAAAAGGGTGTAGTACAATGAGCCTAAAATGAATCAGATTTTTAGGGGTGGGAACCTTTTACTTTGGGTTTGACGGGCTGTCCCTGGCTTTTGGGGGGCCTGTGGCCCCTTGGGGGGGGGGTTTATGTAAAATGGGATTTAAAAAGTCGGTTGTGTCCCCGCTCCGTTTTTATCAAAAAAAATTGTGTCCCCCGGCAGTAAAAACCGTACGCTTTTTCCCGTCCTCGCCCTTTAAAAAAAAGTTGTGTTAGGCTTGGGCGGTTCGGGGCCCTGCTCCGCGTTTTTTTTGGGGTGGAAGGGGATGAAAAGGAAAAGGGTGCTCCGCTGCCCAATTTCATTTTTTCCCGATGGTTCCTCATCTTACCCTCCTTGTCTCTCCTTTCTTTGTTTTTGTTCCTGGGCAATAATTTTTTAATCTTTTCCTTTTTTTAAAAATTAAGACTTTATTATTTTTTAGCAGTAAATTATAAACAAAAAGTTTATCCCCGTTGCGTCCTTTTTTGCGGGGTTTCCATTATTTTGCCGCCACTTCTTGTTAATGTTGTCAATTCCACCCTTTCACCTTATTTTTTTTTGTATGGTTTTTTTAGGGTAACTTTTAATTTTAAAAAGGGTTACTAACCTGTGGGTGATTCCAGATGTCCTTGCGGGCAGGTAATTCCGTTGCCCAAAGGGTACCATAATAAATGGTATTGGGTAACGGGTCGAGCGGTTCTTTAAGTATTTTAAAAAATTCTTTTTAGGCAAAGGTTCGAGTAAATATATACTAAATTTATAACTATAAATATCTAAAAACAAAATATATAAAAAATATATTATATATATATATATTATATATTCCTTTTTAATTTTATACAATAAAAATTATTTTTTTAAGGCCTTGAAACTAATGTCTAAAAAGGCCTGAAAAAATTAATAGGGCAGGGGCTCTAACCTATGTGAGGTAAACCCACCCTTTAAGTGTCTTTAGGAGCCTGGGGAATGGGTTCCTCCGTTTCCCCCCCTTTTCCCCGTCCGTCTGCGCAATAAAGGGGATTGACCGAAAATTCCAACATTGCGGGTTTCCCCTGGCCTGTTCGCGTGGACAGGCTTGCGTGGTGAGTCGGCATCAGCAATCCCTTGCTCAACACGCTGACACACGCCACACCATGCGGCTATCACTTGGTTCAGCACTTAATGTCATCACAAGTGGCATTTCCTCAGACCGACAGGCGCCGGTAGAGGACACAACCAGGACACTCAGGACCGTGCCGAGAGTCAAGGCGGTAGAGAACGAATTTGACGACTTACCGACGAAAGGTAAGGTCGAGGTAGAACCTCAAATCGTTACCTGGAGTGAACAGAAAGGGAGTTTGGTTTGAGGGTTTTCACGCGGCGGTGGTATTTGGCAAACAATGTTCCTGTGTTGTATCACTGAATCCGGATTTTAGCGCCGACTTCTCAGAACTTAAACAACCGCGCGCGATCCAACCCGGAAATCTTCACAGCTCAGGCTACACCACCTGGCGTCTATCCCCTGTCCTCACTGCCCTGGTGCAGGAACGTCCCGGAGATTATTGTACACTTGCTGCAGACAGTTCCAAGCTTCACGCCCACCGTATAGTGCTTTCCTCTCACTCCATCGCCTGAAAGGCAACACCCTTACCTGCCCACCCTGCTTGGCTCTTCCCCTCACGGGCAACCCGCTGTCCATCTGCTCACCTGTGCCTTCCTGAAGAAGACAGTCAGCTGCCACGTCTGTGTGATTTGCCATCATAGGACATCACCATGGAACATAGGATTAATCCTCAAAGCTAACTATTCCGCAGGAGTTGATGCCGCTGTAGCGAGCTAACTACTAGGCTTTGCCCGAGTACTGTATACACTGCACCAATACGCGTCACGCGCGGCCACTGGAAACACTGCTCCTGGGTGAATAGTTTGTTTTGACAGTAGAACATTGTCAACACTATCACCCCAGGGATCAGTGTTTCAGTATACGGATAGGTATAGTGATCTAGACAAAGGCAAATTCGCTGAAATGCTCTATGTTCTACCTTTAATTACAAACTCGAACATTATGGTTCCACCATGTTTAAACCCAGGATCACAATTTTTATACATTGTGGAACCATTAGTTACCAGGGAGCAGTGGCTTCATTCCGTGATGACGCTTATTTGTCAGTTAGCTACTCGTGCAAAGGCTAGCTCTCAGCATCGAGACAACCGCCAACTAACGTAGCAATTATTGTCAGATCTTCAGTTCCGGACGATTTCTGACTAAGTGCTTTGGAATGCATTAATGGTAATTATACAGTATACAGTTTTTCAACCAATACTTTCTATTGACAAATACTCTCTTAATACGGGGTGTACTACTACGCCCCAACAGACCCCCTGTCATTTCCCAACCTAACTTTAGCAATGATCAACTAACCACACTGGAGAGTCACTCCCCTACAGACCCCTTATGTTATTTTAATATTTTCGACGGCTGTTTTGTAAGCTGTTATGAATAGTCTTTATGATTAGAACGCATGTTTCAGGATACTTAAAAACCACCGTCCGTGTATATGGTTGGTAACTGCAATTAGATTAATTACACTGCAGTAGAACCTATTTGCTTATTACTTAAATAACTGAACAAACAAATGTCAAACTTATTTATCCTAAACCTAACCTACCGAAACCAACCTAAACAGTCTAAATGCTACGTAACAAGCATAACAAACGTAACCTAACCAGCAAACCCAGTACAGAGAAGGATGACAAAATTATTCCAGGGATGCTAACTTTAGGTATGAGAATAGATGAAGCTTACATTTATCAACTCGCTCGAGAGATGCCAGTAAGTGGCGATCTGATAGAAGTTTTTTAAGTGGATAAAGGATTAATAAAGGAGAGGTAGGAAAAATTCTTCGGCTAGTAACCAGGTAGACAAGAAATAACGGATTCAAGCTGGAAAAGCGAGATTTTAAACAAGAAATAGGGAAAAACGTGGTTCACAAATAGATGTGTGATGATCAATGAGGATGAAAGGTACCGTAGATGTTAGGTAGTGTAAGTAACAGGAAACTACCTCGTGTATGGTCTCCGGCCTCTTGTAGCTTTCCTTAATTTTCTTATGTTCTCATGTTTCTAGGTTATCATATATAAATATATTGTTATATTTTTTTATTTTCTGCAGTGAAAAACTGGTTGCAGCATTATACCGGAGCCAGAAAATGTAGAAAATTGTAAGCTGTAAGGCCTGTGAAGCCCGCCAACTAATGGAATATATATCTTGACTTCCTTGCGCCTCAACGGATTCCCTCCACAACACCACTACACCACACCAAAATGGAGGCTGCGGAAAGGGCAACCACCGCTCTCGTCAAGATCAAAGGGTCAAGCTCTCAGGCTTGTAGGTGGAACACAAAGTACTGCAAGATCGGTCAACCAACCTGCCTTGTATGGAAAGAAGGCACATCTCCTGGGAGGAGGGAGAAGAGGCCTTCACAAACGCCATAATCCCGAATTCTCACCGAAGGACTGTGACCCAGCTCAGGAAGGTGCTACGGCGCATCAATGAGGTAATTTTGCATGACTTTGAATGATTAGTCAGTGAAGAGCCATCATGTGCATGTTTTGGGATTATTACTTGGGTAACAAACAAAAAAAAACCCTGGCCAAAAACCCTTTAATACAATACTCCCTGTTTTCGTAACCTTTCCTACCAAGCCTGATACAGACTCCGCCGCTTGTTCACTAACTAACCTGGGGCATTGGTTTACCTAACCTTGCCTAACGCAGAGCCCTTATGTTACTATTCACTTCTGGGTCCACCAGAGTTTTAGGTTGTTTTTACACATTTTTTTTTTCAATAAAAAAATTCAGATTTAATTGATTTAAATCAGATTTATTTAATTTGAATGCGATTTAAAAAAAAAAAATAATGTTCTACATGAATATAAACTACTACAGGATATGTTTCGCATATTTTATAGCAAAAAGTTAGAATAAGTTATTAAAATTATCTAATATAAAGTTTACAGATGAATTTACATATTTTATATTTCTTGTGATGTACATTTTTAACATCATAGGCCTGTGTCTATAAGCCGTACGTTTTTTTTTTCGCGACGTTTGCCATGGCGGTCCTAAGGCTGGCCCTTAGTTTATTTATACCCATTATATAGGTCCCTACCGTGGCCACCGAGTGATAAGGCCTGTGGATCGCCCGTTACGTCACACCATAATGATATCACCCGCTCCGCTCCACGTACAAGTTTACCTACCTAATTATAATGTTTATAAGCATAAAAGATATACTTTTTATCTCGGCATGTTGTTCTATAATATTATAAATAAAACCGTAAACACCAAAGAACAAGGCATTAGAGACTTTCAAGAAATATGCATTAAACTTTAAACTCTTCGCCATTTATATTTTTGCTCGCCAACATTTTTACATGGAGAATATCAATAGAAGCGGTAGTTATTAGCCTTCCATTGATATATTTCGTTTAGTTATAAATGAATTAGCGGCATGCATAAATTCGCGTTTAACTAAATTATACCAAATCATGACATCGTAATAATTTCCTACCTTAATATATGTTTATCAGTATAAAATATGATACTGTTATCTTCGGAATGTTTTGTTTTCTAATACTATCAAATAAAAAAACCGTAAACCACTAAAGAAATCCATTATGAGCTTTCAAGAAATATGCATGAACTTAAACTTTTTCGCCATTAATATTTTTGTGAAAACTTTTTACATGGGAGAATACTCATAGAAGCGTTATTTAATTAGCTTTCCATTGATACATTTCCTTTTCTGATAAATTATTTAGAATCATGCATAAATTATCGTTAACTAAATAATAACATCATGAAATCTGGGAAATTCACCCGATTTCAGGGCTGTTATTTATTTGGTTAAAGCTAATTTATGCATGTTCTAATTTATTTAGCATAAAAGGAATTATATCAATGGAAAGCTAATAATCGCTTCTATGATATTCTCCATGTAAAAAGTTTTTCACAAAATATTCAATGTGCGACAAGTTTTAAAGTTTCTTCTATTCTTGAAAGTCTCATAATGGCATTCTTTTAAATGTGTTTTAACGGTTTTTTATTTGATATATTATAGAACAAACATTTCCCGAAGATAACAGTATATATTTTATACTGATAAACATATATTAGGTAGGAAATTACCCGATTTCATGATTTTTTATATTTAGTTACCTAATTTATGCATGGCCGTCTAATTCATTTTATCACTAAAACGAAATATATCAATGGAAGCTAATTAAACTCGGCTTCTATGGTATTCTCCATGTAAATGTTTGAGAGCAATATTAAATGGCGAGAGTTTAAGTTAATGCATATTTCTTGAAAGTCTCATAATGGCACTTTTCTTTGTGTGTTTTACGGTATTTTATTTGATATATTATAGACAAACATTTCCGGATAACAGTTATCTTTATACTGATAAACAGTAATATTAGGTAGTACACTTGTACGGGAGGCGAGCGGGTGGTATCACTTATGGTGTGCACGTCACGGGCGATCCACCAGGCCTTGTCTCTCGGTGGTCCTCGGTCCATCCCCAATTTGTATATTTATATCTATTATCGTTATAATATACGTGTGGGACGCGTATACTCGTATGAGATAGGTGTGTGGTATAGTGGCGTCACTTACCGTACTGCAAGCTTTACAACTCACTCCCCTCCCCCCCCTTAAATGTCGCCTCCGTGTGCAGTGGCTAGCGTGCCTGGCTACGAATCTGCGGGCCCTAGTCGAATCCGTGCCAGAGTACTTGACTTCTCAATAGGAGATCAATAAAAACTGATAATGCAAATAAAATAAAATTGGTGTTCATAAAGCCAATGTGGATTCATTTTCCTTCTTCTTTTTTTCTTTTTTTTTTTTTTGTTTTTTTTTTTCCCCCCTTTTCCCCTTCTCCACCCCCCCCCCCGTTTTCAAATCATATAAGGTTATTATTTCAATCAGTGATTTTTTTTTTTACACCATTTGATCTAAATCATTGAATTAAACAAATCAGACAACCCTGTCCCAGCACTGGCTAGCTATATGGACCAGGTTGGGAGTTATAGACGTTACCTCTCAGTAGGCAATTGCAAAACGTTGTACGTATTCGCAAACCTGTGTAAACCTCTTTATAAACAGCAGAGTAGAGATGTTCCGTCACGATTTATATTAAAGGTAATTGTATTGAACTTTTGATTTCTATTGGAACAGTGTCAAAAAGGAGGAGAGTATGTTTAGAAATTGCTGAAGCAGACTGGTGGTGGCAAACCCCCTACCCTCCAAGTATTTTCAGTGACGGATCAATAACTCCTCTTCTGAGATTGATCCTGCGAGATTAAGATGGGGAAGGGGCTTCCGACACGTTTCTTTTTGTCGTTAGTCCAATCAGGCGTACGTTTCACAGAGGAATGTTTTCTGTTTAGGTGACTACTGGTGAGATTGTTCAACTCGTGATTATACATGTTGCCACGCAACTATAAGTAACGTTACATTGTTATGAATATGATTTTTCATCATAGTGGCCATTATAATGATTAAGTGAGAATTGCATTGTAGTGGTAAGAAGAATTCAAAAGATCAACAATATTGGTATTGCTGGAGAGGCTGCATTTCCATCTACTTGAATTAAATCTGTCGGTTTTAAACATTTAAGGCCGGTTCCCACTACCCCGCTTCCTACGGCCGCCGTTGCCCACACACCGCCCACATTGACGTCACCACCATCACCACTTGAGTGGTTCTAGTGGTACCGGCACCGTTTTTCACATTCCGCTTCAAGCGGACCCCGCCGAGCGGGAGAGATTGCTTCATTTTAACTTTGTGACGGCAGCCTACGGTGTTGCGGTCCAACTTTTTTGTTACGTACGGTCATTATTGGGCGGTGTCGGCAACGGCGGCGTAACAGCATGCTAGTGGAACAGGTCCTTTATATTTAAAGTTGAAGCATTGCAATCAATGATAGTTCTGCACATGCATTATTAAGGTATGTGGTGAACTTTTTAAGGTATTGGTGATTATATCAGTTCTTCCTTATACCAATAGACTTAGTATCCGAGTTTTGGTCCAAATCTATTCGTAACTTTCGAGAAATCCTGTACACTAACAGAAAGACAGACAGAACGGGTGAAACATAACCTCTCCAACTTCGTTGGCGGAGTAATGAAAGAATTGCTTTTTTACTTTCTTTAAAAACTGCATTAAAATCAGCCATACTATTACTTGTAGGTCAGATTTCATGGCTTGTTTCATTGCTATTCACTAAATCTTTCCTCTACAAGCTTGTTCAGTAAAGAATGCTCCATCATCTATTACAAGTATTCAGAGAGAAGTTAAAAAGGAAGGAAGGGCCATACATAAATCAATGTTAGACATACTAACATAAACATATGATAATATATTATGTAGAATGTTATTTCAGGGATGAAAATGTTGAGTTTGATCGCATTAATCATAATCAGTGTACTCACAAGATTCACACATTCGTGACCATATTCAATATTTTATCCTTTATATTCAGTAATTCTCTGAAATATAACCACACTCCTCTCTACACTTCTGATTTTAGTCCATCCACATCATTTGTTTCCTGCTCATTGCATGTCCTCTGCAGTTTGTTTTGCACATATTGTGGAATGTTTCCTCACTTCAGCCAACATTTGGTTGGTATTTAATACTAATTGAAACATTTTTGGTGCATGGTTAATGTTGGCCAAGAATGGGAATTGAGTGGAGCTAATAGAAGCTTATTTGATAGTAATGTATGTACAATTTCAAGACATTATTTATTCACAGCTTTTGGAAGAATGATGATCCTCCATCCTTCCTATGATGATCCCCTGGTCTATTTCCTGGCACGCAATCTTGGATATGCCGACTGCTTCTTTTTACACCCCTGCCCAAGCACGTCTTCTTCCTCTGTGGGTAGTTTCTTCTCGGGCACACCCAACTATGATGTCCCCTGCTAAAGTTGCAACCCATCCACACCCCTCCTACTTCTGCCATGTCTTCTGTCACGCATAACAGGGTATTGTGGCGCCTGATGCACCCCTGCCCTAGCCGCTAACCCTGCCATTTATTTGCTGCCATCCCACACCCATTCTAATCTGCTGCTACACTACCAAAACACAAGAATTCCCGCAAGCCACCCCCTTCTGCTACCTACATCCGCTGGCAATAACCCAAAGAAGAAGGGAGATGTGGCTTTGGGTATGAACTCCCATAGGCTGATCGCAGGATGTATTATGAGGGCTGCTTATAGACCAAACAATATTGAAACACCAAGACGCAAATGAGATAATATGAAAAGAGATGGAATTTGCTGAACTTAAATGAAGTTGTGTGTCGATGTCACTAAGAGATTTTTGCTAGCCTTAAACTTAGACGGGAGGTAGACAAGTGGCAGACGCATGTTTTGCAACATGATTAATTTAGTTTAATTAAATGTTCTAAAATCTTAACAGTGTGGCAAGGGATAACGCAATTTTTTTTTGTTGGGGGGTTTAACCCTTATATGCTTTCTCATTTTCATCTTGACTGATATATCACTCGGCTTTTTAGTTATTTTTGTACTGTACTCCATCTTCCCTTCACGCGTAGGGTTTCAAGAACAATATTACATTTGCACCCCATTTTAAATAGTAACTAATATCTAAGAAGCTGAGTGTATATTAGTTAACTCTGGGAAATTAGATAAATTGAATGTTGTAATACCCCCACACAAATTTTTTTTACAGTTTCTCCTTGCACCTGTCAAGATTTAGAAAATTTCAATTTATACGGTCTGTGTTCTCGATTGTGCTCCCTAAGTCTATCATTATAGTGGTTTCCTCAGGGTCTGTCCTATCCCGCATTCGCTCTATTATTCATCATGATCTTCTAAGTCTACTCAAGCCCCTATCCACTCCTCCGCTGATGATTCTACTCGGCATTTTTTCAAACGTCGTAATAGCCGTCAAACTCAACAGAACTAGTGATTTACGAGAGATCCACCGAGCGCCTAACTTTTTATTTTGATTTCATTTCTGATTGGGGTAAAGCAAACCTACGCTGATGATTCTAATTCGGGCATTTTTCAACGTCGTACATTAGACGTCAAACTCCCCCCCCCCCCTCCAAAAAAAAAAAAAAAAAAAAAACCGGAACTAAGTGATTTACGAGAGATGCCACCAGAGCACCTCACTTTTGATCTTATTCATTTCTGATGTGCAAAGCGAAAACCTGTTGCAATGTCGCAAACCCAATGTCTTCACCGATCCACTCCACTTAACAAAAACTACCAGACAACTACCCCCTCTTCAATGACACGCAAGATTATAAGATTAAGATTTTCATCCTATCTAGGACACTTTGCGAGTACCAACTACAGGTTATTGACTATAGAACGCCGCCACGATCAGCACGAACTAGGCGGAACTTCGAACCGCTGACCGAATGCACAGGGACGCTGCACAATTGCGAGCTCACTTCCTCTACCACCTTGCCACGCTGACGGCCAAATGACTACGCAACTGTCTCCTTTGTCTCCCCACCCCGTGCCCAGAGGTAGGGGGTAGTTCTATCCAAGTAGACCACCAAACCCTCCACTACACTGGTAAAGTTACACACTAGACCTCTCAACCGACAACACCACCACAACTGCTGTTCTCATCATTCCTAAGGCACTTGCAGAAGAAGTGGGTTTCTCTTCGGACCGCCCTTACAACTGTCCCGAACACCAGTTCAACACTCCCTCGTTGCCTGAGATGTTATTACGGCTTTTGCTGAGGAGTCGCCGCACATCTCTTCCTCCAGGCTTTCCTCTTGGTTTAGTTTCACATGCTGTTTTGGGCTGCTAGCCAATTATTGGGAGTTGTGTATATGATTCAGATTTCATTCTCCAAGACTTCTTTCTACCATCTCATAACATAGTAATAATATTAATTGAATAGCTACCTACAGAGCCCTGACAATATTGAACCGGTTATTGCACTAGTTTAAGATCGACACCCTGCCTTGGGGATTTTATATTATACCACTACTTCACCAGTACATTATATGGAATACCTTCCATTTTTTATCTGTAGGTGATTTAGAGGTTTCCATTATGTATGGCAACCCAATGAACAAAAGTGGTAAAATATGTGAGAGAAAGTAAGCAGCAATCGTCGGTAATATGTGAAGAAAACACAACCCACCATGGAATCTTATTAACTTACATATGACGTATTTGTTGCCTCATCCAGGTCCAATGAGGACATCATGTTGCAAAGCAGTTTTATATTGTACTATTTGTTCTAATTTTCACACTGTCGAGAAAGTCGTCATTCAAAACGTTTGCACCACGTATGATTGAATAGTCACAGCCATAATCACACCAAGCACATTATTTCCCTTTTCCTATATGGAGGTATGCAAACCAGTACATAGGCATACCCATGAATCACATCACATTACATTTGTACGCCCATTTACACACATGATTAGGGAAACCAAAGAACAATTATTCACAGCCATTATATATATATTATATATATATAATATATCTATATATATATAATATATATATATATATATTATATAATAAGATATATATATATAGTTCACATCCATACATCACAGCACAGACATTTTACCCATTTATATATGTAAGGCAACTCAGTAATTGTTTTTAACGATCAACCAAAACTCGGTGTTACATCACCTCGAATCGATATAGAGTACAAAGAAACACGCATTAAACATTATACAACACTGCCAGTCCCCCTGATCATCAATCAATCATTCGGAGCATACGCGGGGGCGCGGTCGCCTCACCCACCCTACGAACGCCACTCCGGTGGTCCCACGCGCGAGTTCCCATGACAGGCTCTTTCCATATTCCATACCATCAGCTTCTCGACAAGAAACCTCAACTTGCCCAGCGCAACGAGCGTTGTTGGCGCCACCCTTGGCCTCCTCCACGCCGGATTGTCTTCTTACAGATACAACCATGGAAGGATGGTTTCAGGTAGCGTGCCACTGCCCATAATAGCCGAGTTGGTGCTTGACGGACTATGCAGTAATAGCCCTCGATTCAGTCTCATCACGGTGCCATCGCTGATTTTGACACAATCTCCCAGCGGATACCCTATGATTCTGCGAAGACACTTTATTACCAAAGGCAATTGATTCATCTCTCGTCACTATTTAGTGGGTCCATGTCTCACAACCATAGAGTAAACTGGATCACAAGCGACTTGCAAGATCCGGATCTTTGTCCTTCTGGCACAGATACCGACAACGCCCAATACTCCCCGCTGAGGCCATCCATAACACCGTGGGCTTATGCCATCCGCCGTAAGCCCTTCTTGACGTGGGACCCTCCGTCATTATGGACTGCGCTTACCAACGGTATGTACAACTTTCCACAAAGATATCAATTCCTCCAGCCACAACGCATGACAGACTGTACTGCTTCATCTAGTAGTCTCCAAACACCTGGACCTTGGTCGTTTCAGCCAGGAGACTCAAGTCCCAAGGCCTTTTGCCTCCCGGCAGCGCCCTCGAAAGACCATCACCTAGACCATCCATCGACTCAGCAAAGAATTACTGCATCATGTCGGCAAAAACAAGATCAGTGATCTTGTGTTGCCGACGGAATGCTTCCACCATCACTTTGATCTACAACCTTGTCCAATACCCAGTCCATACAAGCGTTGAAACGTGATGGGGCGGAAGGATCTGCACCCCTTGCCTCCTCCTGTATTCACAGGA
>JACEEZ010001086.1:60000-88106 GCA_016584305.1 Chionoecetes opilio | reverse complement strand
TAGGGCCTTTGGGGTAACCAAGCCACCACTCCGGGAACAGGGGGAAAAAAATGGTCACAGGTTTCACGATATGTCCCCTGCAAATGAAAAAGATAAATGGTCAAAATTTAGTTTAAAATATAGTATGCAAATATAAATAAAAGTTAAAAATTAAGTATACAACAAAAAAAACAGATTAAACTACTGCTTAAAAAATGGTGCGTTTTAAATCCAAAAAAAGTACCCCTGTATAAAATTGCAATTAACTACATACTAGATTGATAGGTATAAATAATTAATTAAAGACACATCCCATACATCCAGTAAAGCAGCATGTCAATTGCCAACTATGCAGCTGTTTAGACCCTAAACCACAAAAACCCCCTAAGCTGTAGCAATTGTTATCAAACAACCATTCTTTATTTTATTGTCGATGAATAACATAACAATCAATAATTTTTTAGATGAAAATAATCTAAGCAGAAAAAAAAAAGTTTGACTAATATAATAGAGTAAGTAGACTAAGATAAATTTTCCCAAAAAATTATTTTATTCACATTTCATACAAAATAGAAGCCCCTAAATAGAAACAAATAAGATAACAAAATGACAAAAAAACACCCCAGTGTAGGCCTTAAAAATAACCGTTGCATTGCACAGTATATCACTAAATATCAACACTAATGATGGAAACAACAGACACACAACAATTCGATACTAAAACAAAATTGCCGCTGTTTTATTTTGGCTTACCTATGTCCACATTTATGACGCGGCAGCATGTAAATATGTATCGGGAAAAAGGGAAAAAGGGCCCAAAGTCAGCTCGTCGAATTTCTTTTTCACGCCACATATTGTGACCTTTTGACCTCCTAGGGCCCTTATTGTTGACGAGATTCATATATCAATAGTTTGAGGTGATAAAGCAATCAATAAAAACATTTTGGTAGTAAAAACATTGTCAAAGGTCTGTACATGTGTGATATATGCCCGCTTATTATTACCCCTACCCAAATTTTCAGTCCCAAACAGTGATTCCCATTCCATCATCAGCCCGTCTTTTTTTGAAAAAAGCTCAGGGATGCAAAAGTTTGCCACCCGACAGTTTCCCAAAAAACTAGAGGTTTCAGGCTATCAAAATCTGCAAAGAACAATTATGCCCCAACAAATTAAAAGGTTCGCCCTAAATATGGGGTTTGGCCCACCGGGATAAATATATGACTTTAAAGGGAACTGCTGGGTTTTCCTTTCTCTGGGGGGTGAACGGTGGACTAATGAGAACAAATCTGCTAACTGGGCACCTTGGTGTAAGTCTATCCCCTCCCTATCGATGAGTGCATCTTAACGGAGTAGGGAACCATCTGTAAGAATTCTTCTTGGGCAATTCAGCTAAAATCCCTTTAAAGGGGGTTAATATAGATTGACTTTAACCCGGGGCTCGGGATGCCTTCCGGAAGCGCAATTAAAAAAAAAAAACATACAAAAACCGTGCCGACATTCGTGGAAGTCTACAAAAAGTGTCACTAAAACGCCTTGATGTCAGCCCTCGTACCACACACCGTCATCTGCCTAACTACGCTCTACGCTGGGATAAACCCCTCCTTGGGTTTTTTCCAAGATCTTGGGATTTAGGTCCTGGCGTTGGGGATTTTTTTTGTCTATCTTGGGACTTTTGGAGGATTTTTCAAGTATTTCTCCAGTAGTTTATCTGAAGGTAAGCATAGGTACACACAAAACGAAAATAGTCAAAGCCTTCGTCAAAAAGACTGTGACTAACGGGTTAGTCACTGTATCATGTTTACGGTCTATCCTTACTTCTGTTTTATCAAAGATTTACTCTTTGTGAAATATTTGGAATACAAAGCTGATTCTGTACCAATACACTAAAGATCATGATAATATATTATAAGTCTTAAACGACGGGTTTTTTAAAGCATTTATTAATATTGCGTCGCTTGGCATTTCCCCCCGGAAATATTGCCAAGTACCACATTTACTTGGTATTACGTATGGCTACTAACTAACTTTAAGCTCAAAGGTAATGAGTTGAAAGCTGATGAAGAGAAAATCAATATTTGGCGCATATGTGATTTGGTTTCGGTTAGAAATGCTGCAGATAAGAAAGATACTGAGAAGAGAATATCCCCCATTATCATGGCTGTGCAGTGTCACTGTGCAGAGCAAGGCATCGGATTTATACGGTAAGTATAATTTTTTTCTCTTTAATTTACTCCTAAAGTAGGTATAGTTTTAATTAAGGAATCATGGCAATAAAAAAAAAGTGTGAAGAGCAGGGTATTCGCATCACAGACCCAGCGATGTTAACTGTGCGATAATTATCGTATTTGTACGATACATGGTTGAGAATCGTACACGAAAATACGATAATTGACTCAAAAATAAAATTTTACATTATAAAGTCCCCACAAAACTATCATTGCACAAAAAAAATATGTCGCTGTAAATTGCCGCGAAAGATTGCATAATTAACATGGACATTTGTGGTCGCGATTGGATATATTATATATTTTGGTGAAAAGTGAAATATTTGTATATAGGGAAAGCTGAATTCAATGAAGTATAAAGTAATTTACTGACTATATGATTTTTCCTAGTTGTACATAATCTATCTGAAAATACGAAAATTCTGGTGGCTCGGTACGACAATGTGGCCTACAAAAGTTCACATCCCTGCACAGACGTCCGTTTGTTTTGCTTTGGGTTTAAATCAAGGAAGCTAGAAAAAAAGGAAGGTGATTCCTGTAGTAAATTTTTTAAAAGCAGCGATTGTCACGCCATCTAACCGCGGGATAGTGAAAGACAGAGCATGGAATGTATTAGAGAAAGGGACGGAATCGAAGGGGTAACTCAAATTTCATAACATCCCTCACTTCCTCTATAATTATATATACCAT
This sequence comes from Chionoecetes opilio, assembly GCA_016584305.1. Classification (NCBI taxonomy): domain Eukaryota; kingdom Metazoa; phylum Arthropoda; class Malacostraca; order Decapoda; family Majidae; genus Chionoecetes; species Chionoecetes opilio. The sequence continues at coordinate 85,212 of JACEEZ010001086.1, read as the reverse complement.
ACAAAAAAATATTATTTCTTTGAAAGTTATAGGCTATAACTTTCAAAGAAATAGAAATATTTTTGGATAGTATCTTGACAAGGAAATACATTATAAAAAGCAATTTTGGTAGCAAAATTTTATTAAAATTTATTTACATTTGCAGGTACTTAGAGGTTTAAAAATCATGCAGAACATAATGCAATACTTTATTGTGTAACACAAGCAAAAAAGTAAGATATTATCTTGTACATGCAGCTACATGACAACACCAACACCTGCCTATTGACATTGCAATGCATTGCAGGGGGATAACACAAGAAGTTAGTTGCATTAAAACAAGAATCCCAAAACATCGAACTAATATCATGCATTAATGGCAGCAGTAAAAGACACTGTGATGAAATAGCACGAAAAAACACATGAGTTTTTGCAATATATCTGCACCACATGACAGAAAACACATCAAGAGTTTTTATTTTAGAAACCTTGACAATGGTGTGGCAACGTTTATGCTATACATCATACATGTTGAGAACAAAAAGCAACAAAGAAAAAGCATTTAGCATACATTACAATGGGCAAAACAGGCAAAAAAAGGTACGTAAACGACATAAAACCCCAATACAAATGTAGCAGATCTTAAGCATTACAGCTACTGCAAGAAAATTAAGTGGAAACCATTATTGAATAACATGCTGTAACAAACAGCACAAACCTGGTGTTGCCCCTGCAGATCATGAGGAAAAACGGGGACAGATACCAAATGCCAAGTATATAGGTGAACATAAAACAAACAAAAAAAATAAATAATAGATGAAAATAAATAAAATAAAAAATTCAAAAATGCTATTTACAAAAAAGTATATAGGGTAAGCACATGCATAGCTATGAATACATTGCAACAAAGTGGAGGAACATTATATGCAGGGAGAAATAGAAAAGCAACAGCTAGAAAACAGTACATGCAGTAGCACAAAGCAGAGGCAGTCTTGCAAGAACCCATTAAAAAGCAATGACAAATAATATAACAAACATTTAGATGAAACTTTTGTTGACAGCAGGCAAAGAACTCAACATTTTTACCCCGAGGAAAGAGGAAAATGAAGGATGGAAAACACTAAAAAGAAACCTCGGTGGACGAGAGATTAACCAGAAATTTAAATTGAAAATAGAGGGAGAGAGAGATACTGAAAGGATGATGAAATAGAATCATTTAAAAGAAGGGGACTGGAGTAAAGTAATTAGAAAGGACATGGAAAATAGAGGGAATGGAAAACATTATGATCTACGGTGACACGAGAGAAATGGAGGAAACTGTACCTAATTGAGCTTGGAGAGGTAGAAAAGGTACTGAAAGTTTTGAAGAACGGCAAAGCTGCAGGGACAGATGGACCCATTGGGGGTTTGTTAGATATGGGGGAGAAATGGTAAAACAGGCAATATATAAAATATGTGACAGTGCTGGAGCAAGGCTGCGTGCCACAGGACTGGAAAAAGAGCAGAGTGACCCTAATACACAAAGGAGGAGGAAAAAATAAGGAGGACATAGCCAATTATAGGCCCATAGCTGTCATGAACATACTAGCCAGGTTTTTTTGGAATATTATAAATGAGAATCGAAATTGGGGATAGAGGAAAGCAAGATGTTAGGAAGGAGCAAAATGGGTTCAGGAAAGGCAGAGGTGGAATGGTAAATAAAATTGGAGCTAGACAAGGATGTGTCATGTCCCCCCAAAATTATTTAATCTGTATTTAGAGGAACTAACCCTGAGAAAATTAGGGAGTCCGTAAAGGAATAGCATTGGAGGAGAGAAGTTTTGGATGTCTGGCCTATGCGGGTGATGTAGTGCTGATGGCAGAAAGTAAGATGAAATGGGGAGATTTTACACATAAAAACATGTACGGAAGGGAATGGACCTGAAGTTTAGTGAAAGGAAATGTAAGTCATGGAGTTTAACAGTGAATGTAGGAGTCAGTGGCTGCTTCGAATAATGTCCTAGAAGTAGTAGATAAGTACATAGTATAACTAGGATTGGAAGTAAACAAGGAAGAGATAGGAGGTGAAAAGCAGAGGAAAGTTAATGAAGGCAAGGCAAGGAGGATGACAGGCATGATTATAAATGGTGGGAGCAGTCCTTTTAATACTATGAGGGAGGCAGGAGTTTATGGAAGGGGGTGGCTGTACCCTATTGTCTATATGGGTCAGAAGTGACTCAGTACAGGGAAGGAGACATCAGCACTTGGTAAAGGCCAGAACATATTAGGCAGATGGGGACTAGGACTTGTAGGAGCACTGCTGTAGAGGCCATAAGGGGAAAAATGGGATGGGGCACCTTCAGGGGAAAATTTTAATTAAAGGAAACTGGTGTTTCCACAAGAAATTGCAAGACCTAGTGAAGATAGATGGGCAAGAAAAAATCACAAGAAAATAGATCAAGTTCCACCTGGAAAAAGGAACTAGAGAGATGGAAAAGGGAAAGAAATGGAACAAGTTGGAGATAAGAGCTATCAAAAAGAAATTGAGAAAAATGGGCTATTTAAGTGGCAGGAGGAATGGCCAGGGAAAACAACGTTGCAGTAGTGGGGGAGGAAACAAAAGCCAGAGGGGGTGACTTGGCATGTAGGGGACTGTCGGAGGAAGTTACTATATAAAGCAAAAACAGGTACTTTTGAAGTCAACGAAGGAACAGGGAACTGGAGAACCATAATTGTAGCTACAGGGTAGGGGAGAAAGAAACTTATAACATGTCATTGTGGAATGCAACAAGTATAGGAGTCAGAGGGAAAGGCTTATAGCGTCAATAGTAACAGTCCTAGGCAGAGAGGAGTGGGGCAGGAGACTAAAGCAGAAAGACAGTGCCCTGTGTACGGTGTTAGGGCTGTATGGGGACAGAAAGGAAACATAAGTATTGTAACCTCAACCAAAAAGTTCCTAACGCAGTGCTGGGATAAGAACACACAAGAGAAAAATGAATTAGGATGATATAATCAAAGAATTTGAAACTGATGAAAATGTCTTTCCCAGGTGAAATAAACAAGGGGATTAACAAGTTTTCTTACGAAGGAGACAAGTGGAAGAGGACCTATGAAGCGATAAATAAGCGACAAGGTCACAAGAAAGAAGAATGATGAGTCCTTTAAAAATATCAAGCACCTCCTCACAGCCTCCCTTCCCCTTTGCTGTATTCGCATACGAAGCCCGTAGATGGTGTTTCGTAGGAGGCTTCTTATTGGTGTCCCTGAGAATATGGAAAGTGTTACACATTGTTTACAAAAACTTAACTTACTAAAATAATATGTACTATAAATTAATATGGATGATTTGCTGATATGTCTAGTAATTGAAAATGAATGAGCTGTGGAGTGGTGATGGTGGTGAAGCACAGAACACTGAGATGGTAAAGGATGGACGGATGGACACCTTGAAAAAAGGGTGAGAGTGAGATGACATGAAGGATATATATGTGTAGAATATATCCTGGGAGTGTGAGAGAATGACCCCCTTATAAATGGAAGGATAGTGTTGGAGTAGATAACACTGGTCGACACCAAAAATGGTTTCTGAGTTCATTGTGTGTGGGTGGTTTGGAAAGCATTTTCGCTGCTGATTTAAAAAATGCATTGTTTTTTTCTCTAGCACGTATAGTTTTTGAAATGTCGGCATTTTAAATTTTAATAGCTATTATAATTATATACGTTATATAATTATATAATTAATCGAAACAATCCCCTACGTTAATATATATTACTCGTAATTAAATTATGGTGTGCCTGCGGCTTTATTAGGACCTAATGTACATATCTGGCAAAAATATACTTAAATTATGTTCCAAATATATCCGAAAATGTGCCACATCTTGGAAATATCCAGCCAGCACCATTTTGATCCATGGCCTTCACAAAAATTTTCATTAACCCAGTTTCAGATGCAATGGAGGTAAGTACAACCTTTTCACTGTCAACAAGAGGTTTGTACATACAGTTGAACCTGCCAGGTGATTCTTTCGGTCGTGCTGGCCATTCCTTTTGTTTGTAATGTTTGCTGTCCGCTCTAGTCCCACAAACAAAGAAAACACATGTGCTTAGTGTAACCTAACTGGAGTCCTAGAAGTAAGGAGATTACCTTCAGGTCCCCACACAGATTCCACTGATGTTCTTCACATTTAACAGCAGATAACAAAGTCTTCATAGTTTCATAAGTTTCACTCATTTCATGGCCATGCGCAATTGGAACACTCGGAAGCTTATTTCCTTTATGCAGAAGAACGGCCTTTAGCGTGTTTTTTCCTGAATCTATGAACAGCCGCCACTCACTCTTATCATAAGTGTGAGACTCACAAAGTTGTTCCATGAGTGTGTCAACATCAAAGCAGTAACAGAGCTTGTGTTCCATCTTGAAGAAGCTTGAAAGTTCTTTATGTCTACGACGAAACGTGGTGTTGAGAACTCCTTCTTGTAGCAAATTCCATTCTTTGAGACGAGATCCAAGGACTTCACTTTTCTCCTTGGGTAGATCTAGGTCCCTAGCAAGGTCATGTAGCATTTCCTGACTGATGAATTTGGGCTCTCTGTTGTCTGCCATTTCTTGAAAGTCTGTATCCATGGGATTATCCTCCTCGTTCGAATCTGATTCACTTGTAGCACTTGCAATTGGAACATTTGGAACTGGGAGATCAGGACCATGTGGCACAGGCCTGATGGCAGAAGGTACGTCAGGATACCTGATTTTAGCTCGCGTTTTTACTGAATATCCTTTGATGTTAGTGAGGCAGAAGTAGCAGTCAGTACTGTGATCCTTTTGTTCACGCCAAACCATTGGGATGCCGAATGCCATGCCTGATGGCCGTTTGCCACGCATCCATTCTTTCAAGTGGTTCACACAGGGGTTGCATGCTACGTGAGGGGCCCACTTCGTATTTTGATCACCTATACGGCACTTGAAGTAATGCAGATAAGCTGCTTTAACATTCTTTGTAAGAGGTTTCTTCAGACTGTCATGGGTAAAAATTCCACATATGTAACAAAAACTGTCCGATGCATTCACACAGTTACGGCGCTCCATCACAGCCCGGTAAAAGGTACTATATACGGTAAACCAACTAAAATTAGGACTCCACTAAATCAAACACATCATATCTGCAAAGAAAAATAAAATGTTTAAACATATGTCAATAGCTGTACGAGCAGTAGGTAAAAATGTACTACACAGCCTGCTAACCCCTCGCCAATACGCAGGGCGCACACCCTCCTCTGCTCACTGCACAAACCACACTGACTCAAAAACACTGCACTGCCCTAAATAGGCTTGAGAAAAAAAAAGATGAAGAGTTTAAAATGAAAACATTGGTGAAACCTATTTCTGCTGATTTTACCCATATTTTTTCATGAATTGCGTCTGGTTCTCAAAAACTGGACGTGATAGAGTTAATTGAACATCAGATTCGAGTTCAGCAGGGTCGATTTACCTATAATCAGCTTCATTTAGTCCAGAACCATATCTTCGATTTTTTTTTGTCGACCAGTGTATTGTGAGAAAGAGAAAAGATGCTAGAGTGAGACGACTGGTAGATATATGAAATTAAATATTTTTACAAATATAATATGCAAAAAACATGCGTATGATTTTATAGTCACTTAAAATCTAAAATCATGCATTGTAGAGGAACAGCAAAATAATATTCCTGAAATATTACGACTTCTGGGGCATTTTGAGGCTTGGACATCCTGGTGACCCTCACTCATGTTTGCTGTACCACCATCTGTTGAAAAAAGTTTGTTGTTAGTTAAATAGCGACAATTGCAGAAATATTCTCATTATGTTCTTCATAGAAATGAGATGAATTAGCAGTATGGAAGGAAATGTAGGATGGTGACTAGGAAGTGGGGAAAGAAGATGAGGAGGACATGCGAGATATGTATAGTGAGGAGAAAGTTTGTTTGCCAGTTTTAGGGATAAGAAAAGAAAATTCAGTATCAATAACAAACAAACACTAGCAACTGTATTATCATATTTTAAGAAAGGAAATACTCGATGAGTTTTTACCCTCTACAGCATCCTTGTGAGGTGAGGTCACTGGTGCTGCTGGAGGAGGCACCATGGAGTAGGGCAGCAGAGGCTCCTGGCACACACCTGAAAACCACTCATTGTTGATATTTTTCAGAGACTGAATATGGAAATTTGTCCAAAGAAGGTATAATTACATCTCAGCTTATAATTCATAAGTGAGACTAACATCATGCAAAATGTTAACATCATAACTCTCAATACCATCCATTTGCTGTGGCTGTGACTGGTGTGGTGGGAGGCTGTGGCTGGTACGGGGGATTAGGCAGCACTCAACATCGGTGTCAAAACAATCTGTCAAAGAAAATATCAGTAATAATCCTGTACATAATTAGAACATTGATACGGTACCTGCCAATGCTAAATCCATATAATTAAGAGAGAAAATAAAAACTTTGTCCAATACACTGATAAGGGCTGGAAGCCATTAAAAAGAATAAATTCACCCTTAATATAGATGGGTTGATGATAACAATAATGCATAGTTTGTACAAACCACTGTGTGCTATATTTCCGGTAGTAATGGTAGAGCTGCCCTCCCCTGCTGCCACATCTAGTCCAGTCTCCGCTGATGCTAATGGCGCTACAGAAAGATATGATCAACATAAATGTTTGAGAAGGTAACTACGTGCTTACAATAAAAAATTAAAAAATAAAATATATATATATATATTATATATAATATATATATAAAATATATATATATATATATTATATATATATATATATATATATATATATATAATATATATATATATATTATATAATATTATATAATATATATATATATATATATTATAAAATATATAAAATATTATGAATTTAATCACAACACCAAAGAAGGTTTGTCATGTACGAAACCAACTTTCAACTGAGCTAAGTGTACGAAACGACTATGGTTTCGCATACGAAACAACTTTTTGGAGTACGACTCTATTGGTGTACGAAACAACTTTTATACGAACTGACTGCACAACTAACCCCATTCGACAATCTAACCTAACCTCCTAACCAATGTAACCACACCACCTAGCTGGGGGGCTCCGCTCCCCTTGACCCCCGATAATCTAACCTAACTTCCTAAGAGGGGGAGCTCCGTCCCATTGATCCCCCGGTAACATAACAATATTTTACCTTAGCCTTAGCTGGGTAGCTCGACACTCTCTTGTCGGGGGGCCCCATTCCCCCAGGTCCCCAAGCTTGTTCTGGGGGAGGTGGGAAGTATGGGATAACTAGAATAATATCGACTATTTACCCGACACTTGTCATCTCTGTATTCTCGTCCATTACAAGCAAGTGTGGCTAAGGGGTAACACGCGTGCACGGTAACGGGCTTGTCTAGTTTCTTTCTTTTCGCTAGCACGGTGGCAGGCTTGAATACTGTAACGAGGGAAATTACATTAATATGGGAAGAGATGAAATAGCTTATAATTATCAATAAGCTAACGAGTAATTTTCCCTCCCCTCCTCAGTACTGAATCACTGGTTAGGGAGAGAGGATTATATTTTCGACCAGTGGTAGTTGGCCACGTAGCGAAACGAAGTGAGAAGGGGAGTTTAACATTAGGATAACCTTAGAAGCAGCCAGACGCTCGCTGAGTTAAGTCGCCTGTGGGGAGGTGATATTCTCGCCCTTGGAAAAGGTTAGTAAGAGAAGGTTTATAGGGTAGAGATGTAGGTGTGATTTACTGGTGATTCCTTTTGTTGACATAAGGACTAATGAAATATGTTACCTAGGGTCCCAAGGTAGGAGCCGTTGGCGGACCTGATGGCCAGGAGGTCCCGAATTAGCAGAGGGTGAAACTACAGCGTATTACAGCCAGCCGTGTGAGGCCAAGGAGAGAGAAGGGAACAGAAAAAAGAGTAAGAGGGAAACCTTGGAAGTGGGATAGACTACATTAGTATAGGATAACGGCTTGAGCACTGTGTGTGCGTATCGTTAATGTGGTAACAGTGCGACTGAAGTTACCAGAGATAGTAAACTACATTAGGATAACGACTTGAGCACTACGCGTGCGTATCGTTAGGGGATAAGAACACTTAGAATTAAGACATCTTGTGAATGTATAAATATAGAAAGTTATACAGCAAAGGGAGAAATATATTAATAATTATTTATTAACGAATTATTATTTAGATCCAACCAGAACTTACTTATTTTCTCACATCTTTTATTTTTATTCATTTATAATTTTTTTTCCCACTTGATGTGGGTGGTGGCAGCAGAGTAACCAGGACTGTGGAGCACACATTCAATATGGGCACCACATAATGGTGACAGCGGTGGGATCCATTCGATGGATCCGCGTACCCACGTGCTGACTAACGCCTTGTTAGTTAGTTTTTTTTTCAAGTGCCAGTTACCCAGTGATCACATACTGTACAGTATGGTGTGTACAGAGTATAGGTGTACATATAGGTGTATAGAGTAGCGTTAGTGGGTCATGAATAGTTCGCTCAGACTTTAGGAGGGCCGGTTACCCACCGTAATTAGTAAATATTATTCGTAAATCGGTGTTGAGGCTTGGAAGACGCCCCCAGCAAGTAAGCAACTTCGGAGGGCTGTCGTGGTCTTAATAGCCACCGTGGAAAGCCCAACACTATGTAGTTGGAAAAATTCAGGGAAATAATTTTTTTTTTTATTTACAGAAGGGACATTTTTTGGGGAGATGGAAGATTTAATGGGTTTTTTCAGTAAAGGATTTGGAGGATTTCCTCCAAAAGGAAGCAACGGGTAGAGAGCTTAAGAAGGAGGAAGGAGTAACACACGAGAGAGTCGAAACCCGTCCAGAACAATACGAGCAGTTCAAGTGGATGAGTCAGCTAGAACAAGAAGTGGCAAGGACGAAAGAAACTGTTGAGTCATTTTGAAAAATAAGGAGGAGGAGCAGGAAGTTAGGAGACCAGTGAGATCATTGATAAAGCCGAGAGATATACAAATGCTGAACCTCGGGGATTTACAAGGTATCGAAGCAGAGGGAAGGTTGACAGTTTTCCTTTCCCAGGTAGAAAGTTGTTCAGAGGATGTGGAGGAGCGAAAGAGGATACTTATGACTAGAGTAGATCCGCAGTTAGCATTATTGATACAGAATGCCCTCAGTCAGCATGATTTTAGAGCATGGAACACCTTAACTTATTGGTTATGCGAAGAACTAACAGACAATAATGTCGACAGAATCCTTAACAGTATTTCTGAAGTCAAGTATGACTGTATGGAAGATCCACAAGACTTTGCAAATAAACTCAAATGCAAATACGCCATACTGGAAGCGAAGTCAAAATATCCAGGAGAAATTCCCCGTAGGGATAAAATCATTAAGAAAAAACTGTTGAGAGGATTACCAAGCCACAGTAAAGAGAAATTAGAACTTTTTATGGTTGAACAAATCCATCTAAAAAAATTCATAGAGAGAGTGGAAAACGAGAGGGCCATTGCCATCGGAAGAGACACAAACAGAATGTTCGCGGTAAACCAGCCACGACAACCGTCAGAAATAACACCCGCTTCCCAGAATAGTCCTCCCAACACGCAGGAACAGTCACAGGAACTGTCAGCTAGTCAGTCAGAGGTTAGAGAACTGCGTGCACAGATGGAAGGAATGGGAAGGAAATTACAAGCCTTGAAAGTAGGTAACGACCAGAAGCCGTCGAGTTTAGCTTGAAGAAGGGATTCACAGATGTTTTGTCCTTATTGTAGAATGAACAACCACTCAGCCGCAGACTGTCGAAGGAAGACAAATAGCAACGCTTGTTTCGATTGCTGGAGAGAAGGATGTAGGTGAGAGAGTCCAAATTGTCCGGGGAGGAAAGGATCATCCCGGTGCCTAGTTAAACAGCGATCCCCAATAATACCTTTAGCCATTAATGATCACGTCATGGAAGTTTTATTAGACACAGGAAGCGAATATTCACTTATAAAAAAGAGCGCAGCTTTAGATTTACAACTTAATATAAGAACCCACAGTAACATCCCTAGTTTAACCGGTATAACGGGCAAGGAGTTGAGAATCTTAGGTCAAGTAGGAGTAAAAATACCCTTAGGGATAGATAGAACAATAGAAGTGTTAATGTTAGCTGTTCCAGATCAGTATTTATCCACCCAAGCCCTGATAGGGATGAACATAATAGGACTAGAAGAAATAACTATAAATTACAAACAAAAGAAAGTCATGTGGGCTAACCTAATTTATCCCTTAAATTTTGTTAAACACCGATACGGTACCATCAGAGCAGTTAAGAGTGCAAAGTGCAAAGAGGAGATGCATAAATCAAGCTGTCATATAAGGTTACAGCAAAGTGTGACCATAAGGCCAGAAAGAACTCAATGGTTAGAATTATCAGGGGACGAGGTAGAGGGAACCAGTCTCTTGGTGGACACTAAAAAACAAGTGCAAAATATAGCACCTGTATGCGTCCAGGTTACTAAAGAAAGAACTATCTTTCTACCAATAATTAATAACAGTAGTGGACAGCTGAAGTTACGTTCTGGTACAGCTTTAGCTAAATATAAAGTAGTAAACTCAGAAGAAATTCAAGAACAGCAAGTTACGGCCGGAAACGTTGTCTCACCACTAGGATGAGTAACGCAATGTTACCCGATATATATATAATTCGATCTGGTGGCTTGGTACGATAATTTCGCTTACAAAAGTTCCCAGCCGGCACCCTGCACAGAACGTCCGTTTGTTTTGCTTGGAAATAGTTAGTCTAGAATACATTAAATAGTGCCGCGAAGCCCGCGATTCCTGAGGAAAACAGCTGCCACGTCTGTGATAGCATCATAGGACATCACCAGGGCTCATAGTGTTCCCCAAGGGATCTTCGCAGCCAGCTGATTCCCCCCAGTGCCTTGCTCACCTCAACGCCCATAACGGGCAAAATTCGTCAAAGGTATCATCTATACACCTCCTTTGCAGTGAACCTTTTTATTCCACGATCAGTGTATGTAATGGTAAGTAGGAGATTGGTTTTCCTGTAAGGCATTTCTAAGTGGGGGCTGCAGTCAGTTCGTACACAAGTTGTTTCGTATACCAAAATTTTGTTTCGTAGTCTATATGAAACCATAGTCGTTTCGTACACTCAGCTCAGAGTTGAACTTGACTACTAGAGCTACGAAACGACACCAGGTATCTACGAAAAAATTCAAATCAGTGTACGAAACACTAACAAAATCCGGGTACGAACAACTGGCTACGAAACGTCCTCTCCTTGAGGAGTTAGGTTAGATTATCGGTGTCGCGACTGCAGAGCCTCCCGTGTGACGTCAGGCTCAATGTGGTTAGGTAAGGTGGTATTACTTGTACACTAGGACCGAAATTCCCTACACAATTGTGGGTGTGGTTTCTGTTTACCTTATTGATTCTAGGAAACATTCTCTATGAGCTTCCGTCGCATAATCATTACTTTTGGAGATATGACATGTTGTTTCATAAGGGAGGTGAGAGCACAGTGTTTTACGTTTCGCCTCACTTATCTTCCTCTTGTACCTAGCATCGCTTGTCTTTCCTTGCCGCGGGAAGTCACGTTCTTACTGCAAATTGGCTTAGTGTAGAGTAAAAGCGTGGGATAGCGTTAGGTTAGTTAGGTTAGTGAGTCTAAAGGTGGGGTTAAGTTAGTTTAATTTTCATAATCTCATATACACCCCTTCCTATTAAACGTCATATCTCTGAAAGTAGTGATTTTGACGGACGAATTTCAATATGTGATTTCTTCGATCTACTATTATAATCTAAGATCTAAGATTTTATATGTTCTTTCTCCTGTATATTTTGGGTAAGAATGTTGGTCACTAAAATTGCGGGAGATACTAATTTGCAGTTACCCCCTCCATACAACCTGAGACCATTGGGAACGCGGAGTTTTGGGCGGGGAAGATGGAAATGAGTTTGTATGTTAGTAGATTTGTAGATGACGTAAAATAGTTCGGTATACCTATGGTATGATATAAAGCTGAAATACATCAAATATATAACCATACCTACAGCCCCTACCTATTTCTAGAATTTTCCAACCTAACCTAACCTTAGGGGATAACTGCACATGAGCATTTCCGAATTTTTATGTGACCATCATCTTACAAACAAATATTAAGATAAGAATACTTTTACGTAGTTCGTACTAAATTACTGGTTAAATATTGTCTAAAACCATCTACCTAACCCCACGTCTAACCTGACCTAAGCAAATTCACATTACTAAATGTCCGCGGACAAGGGAAAATTTTGAAGTGAAGCAGGTCACAGAGAAAGAAGAGTGAGCGCACGTAACACTTGTCTCGTCTTTCACTGTCATATCTCATAAAGTATTGATTTGCGACCGAAGCTCATGAAGTTTTTCTTAGAATCCAATAACTAACATTAAACTGCTCCTCACTTGTGTTAAGGGAATTCTGCTCACTAATGTAAAATAAACCCTGCCCAAGTTAGGTTAGTGAGTTAAGATTTGTTGTATCAACCCTGCCATATTCACGTTTACTACTTATGAAGGACTAATCTTTTGTCATCAGCAAGTCTTATTAACCTTCAACTCTTGGCAACTGTTATTTTGGTCAAAATGTGAGGTTAGTTAAGAAGTTTAGTATTATTTAACTAAATAAAAAAACCGAACCTTAACCTTTAACCATAACTAACCCTAGCCTGGCTACTGTACGTGAGGTAGGGGTTTGGCCCTGGTCACTGACTGTGCCTTGATGGCGACGACAGAGTTGCACCTATTTATTTATATTATCCTTTATTTCCGTGATTTTGATAAGTAACAGCTTTGCAAGAGGTTGAAGTTAGTAGAAGACATGTATGACAAAAGATTAGTCCTTCATAAGGTAGTACGTGAGAATGGCAGGGGGCGATACAGAAATCTAACCACAACAAATCACGATTCTTTTCAACAAAACTATTTATAAAAAAATAGTTTCAATCTGAAAAAGGAGAGGTTGATAAAGCGAATCTTTACCGGTTAGTGAACTACAGGGGCGTGGATATCTATAATATATATATAATTCTTAATATTATAATAATATATATTATAATATATAGTATATAAGATATTATAGTATAATATATATATATATATATATATATATATATAATATTATATATATATAAAGAAATTATACACAAATTGTGCTATTTTTGTTGGTGTATTGTGTTGTATTTGGTGTGTATTGGTTGACAGTGAAAGCCCAGTTCTGCTTAATAATAACCCATACTATTATTAGGGACTGGAAACTAAGCGGGCTTTGTGTTACCCATTTTTGTTGTGCCCTTGGCCAGTTCACTGTGATGGAAAAAAAGAAAGAAAAAAAAATAATATAGACACAACTGAGCTTTCACTGCAAACCTTAATAACACGATTTGTGTATAGTTTCTTCTGCATATATGTTAGTGAAGATACTATTAACTTGTAGACACTAACAAATATAACCTATTTGGTAATATTCCACAGGATTGGCGGCTGCCAACCAGCTGGAGCGCTGGGGCCGCATATTTCCCAAGTCTGGAAAGGGTCGCTTTGCCGGGTGAAGATGCTTAGCCGTCGCTTCGAAACTAACCACAGGATTTATCGTGAAATGCCCTCATTGTGATTCCCACACAAAGTTACCATAATAATGGTAAGGAAAACTAACCATGACCTAACTTAACCTAACCTGACGTGTTCAACAGTAAAGTAGGCGAACCTTTCCAGACTTGGGTAATATGCAGCCAGGCCTATCACACACCATCAGATTCACTTACACACGTACACCTTGTATTTACCTAAATAACTAAACAAACCTAACCCAAACCAATCCTATACCTAACCTAACTTAACATAAACCAAACCTAAACATAGCCTATAATATAACCTAAATGTTACTTAACCTATTACATATTGAATAAAAATATTTAATATTTTTGGTTTCTGCAAGTGAATAAATAAGCTTGTGGTATGAGTAATACTTGAATAATACTTCGCGATATGCGCTATTAGACAACTATATCATTGTTCTCAATATGTATATAAGTTGTTAAGGTTACGCTGAAGTGGATTAATACTGCACAGCAAAAAAAATATGTAGAAAACTTTGGTGTTAAACGGCGGAAGTTCTCGTCCATTATATCCGGCTGACCCAGTTTTGACTAATATTAATTGCCATTTTGTTTAGTTCTAGGTTAAGATTTAGGTAAATTAGACAATTTACCTGAATAATGGGGGATCTAATAGAATTTACTGTTAGAAATTCATAGTTATTATTTTTAATCCCTCCCCAGGTCAGAAAGTTAGTTAGGAAACCTTGGAGTTAACCTAACTTTTTAAACAACGGGAGGCTGTGGCCCCTCCTGGATTTTTGCTGAATGGTTATTAACTTGTCCTAACCTGTTGACCTGGGTTTTTCTTTTAAAAACTCGAATAATATGCATCGGTAAAGTCCGTCACACATACACGACTCAAGGGGTGACCGCGCCACGATCAAAGTCGTGTCCCACACTCCCGACTGGCACGGTTCCTTGACGAGTCTGCTCTGCTCACGACTAGTCGTGACGTTCACAAGAACGCGACAATACCGCGAGGCGACGGAGCTACGTACGAGTCTTCAATTTGAAATATAATGGATTTTTTGTCAGCCATGAATGCAACACGCGTTCGGGGGATGCACTACGACCCCCTACGACCCTCCCATGAACGACCCATATCACTACTACTACCACCACATCTTCTACTACCACAATTATTATTATTATTATTATTATTATTATTATTATTACTATTATTATTATTATTATTATCAGTGTTTTAAGTTGATTATTTATAATTATTGATTAGATTTTGTTATATTTGGAGAGAGAGAGTCGCGTCCCTTTTATCATGTACACACAAACCTCGTTTTCCCGGACTAATAGGGGGGAGCACTGGTCGGGAACCGCAAAGTCCGGGAATCGCAACAGTCCAGGAATTATCCTTAAAAAAAAAACAGAAAAAGAAGTCCGATGCCATTACCCACCCCCGGACGTTTATCCTACTCTAGTATTTACTGTCCGGCAACCGCCAATATCAACTACCCCGCCGCGGACTTTTGCGTCCGCTGAACATGCTGCCACCTGGCGGGAGGCAGCAGAAAGTGTTCAATAGTCTCAGAGATGTTCCTGCACCAGGGGTAGTGGGGGTCAGGGGACTAACGGAGGCGGTGCAGGTGAACCGTGAGTGTCGTGTGCCCAAATGTAAACAATACGACCGCTGAGCATGCTGCCACCTGGCGGAGGCACGGACACTGACCAGGGTGACAGGAGACGCTCGGACCGCCGACAACTTTGTCAATTTACGAACAGGACCAGGCATTTCAACATAAAAAAAAAAAAAAAAATGGACTCTGGCATATCCCCGGACCTCGGAATTTGTCCGGCAAATCCGATATCCGGGAAATTGAGGTCCGGGAAATCGAGGTTTGTGTGTACACTCAAAAGGCCACGGACCAGTGTTGTCACCTCGCTGCCCACGCCAACCGCCAATGGTTAACGTTTTTTTTGTCGGTGACTGCATCACGACACGACACATCCGATTAACCCCTTGACACCCAGATGTTTCCTTTGCTTTATGAAATTATCTGTTAGCCATAAAATTACAAAACAGTAGCTTAATATACCAAATTAGTTAGTCGATAAGGATACTAAACAGGTCGTATCTATAAAATATTGCTTAAATTCACAAAAAAAATTGTCTAATAGTACCCAAATTACAATGGCAATTACGTTCTGGGTCTCAAGGGGTTAAGCTAAGACTGCTTCACAACCGAGCTACGACACTACTGTGACACGACTTTTGACAAGTCGTGAGGCGGCCACAATTTTTTAACCCGCACAAAAAAAACTCGTGAGGCACGACGGGTCGTCCCAGCGGCTCACAAACGCACTACGAGTCGGCGATTCAAGGGACTATTGATGAAAAAGCCGTTACGACTTGAGTCATGTATGTGTGACGGCTTAATGGTATAGAATAGAGCCCTGACTAATTAGACAAAGAAAGAATATAAGTGATATCGAAATAATGTATGTGATTAAGGACAAACGCTCTAATTTACCGTTAAATTAAGTTTAGATTACACTGGCTATTGTGGAGTTTAGCTCCATATTTCCAAAATTATGATATCTTTTGTATATTTTATGTATATCTGTCGCATTCATTTGCTATTGCACACTGTATGGTGACTGGCATGTCAGCGGGTTTGTTTTCCCCTATGTGTTTTGGGCCTCACCCTCAATCTGCTGTTACATAATGCTAGGCTTAACATTTTTTATAATACATATTATGCATGTCATTCCAGAGGTCACAAAGACACCAGTGTGATGAGACGCTAGATTGGTCAACGCACACACAGTTTTCATGTTCTTCATGAGAAACAAGTGTTGACATATCATTGAAGCTGTATAAAATTTTGGAAAATCAATGCTCTTTACACATCTACAACAACATGAAAATCAGGCTGAGGAGACCATAAGAGATTGAGCTGAGTGAACACAAGAAACGGTTTAGTCTAATTTAATTATGTTGATATATAGGTTCCTTTAAAACCCCTACAGGCCGTGTTATTTAGTCTTTTTAGCTATTTCTGAGTGCCTTTTTTTTTACTGCCTCACTGCACTCTCAACATATAGGTGAAGGTTCCACTACATCCCTTCCTTGTTGTGTTCTCTATTATCTACCTTTCCATGCTCCCTTCTTTGCACAGAGTCCTCTTCCATTATCATCTGTTTATTAGATATTATTTGACATTGCTTCTCTCTTCTCATCTCTCAAACTATACATTGCCTTGCAAATTAAGTATTTCACTTTCATCCAAATACAATCAGCATATTTTGGGCCACATTAACTTTCAGATTTCTTTCTCACAGAAAAAAAAAAACTATTGAAATAATTAACTAGATTTTATATATGTTTTGTCATTCTCTGCAAACAGTACAGTGTTATTAACAAGTGGTAGGTTATAGCGGCTTATAGTTTGTCTTATACCCATTCTGCACTATCATTTCCTACCTTATGTGCATAGCCTAGCTTACACAACCTGTTTGTACAGCAGTGTTATAATAGTAATGTTGTATGTACAAACAGATTGTGTAAGGTAGGCTATGCACATAATGTTGGAAATGATGGTATGGAGCATATTACTGCATGTAATATACTAAAATTAGCTACTGGCATTCTTGTAAGCAGTAATAAATAGACAGCATGGCATCTAGGCCAGTCATTTGATATGTGGAATTTGCCATCATATTCCCACTGGCCACTGCATTATTTTATTGTGTCTGTCTTACTTCTTTCCAGTGAATGTCCGTTTCATCTTTTCCAGTTTTCTAACAAAATTTTCTTAGGTTGTATTTTTCCAGATGTTAGGTTTTTTAATGCTAAACTATCCACCAGTTTTTTTTTTTTTTTAGTCTTTCTTAAACATTGCATAGGAATCCAAAAGCTTTTCACCAGATGTCACCTGTGAAAATATTTATTGCATTTAATGTACTCCCTTCCTACTTTAATGCGTTTGAGTAAAAAGAGCTTCAAGTATATATTTCTTTCTCTACACGATGTTGCACTAATCTCACTTATAAGATCAGTGTTTGCAGTATATTTTTATACCTGTGTGAAGGATATGTACACAATATTTTCTACTTTTACTGCATACAATATTATAACCAGGCCCAATCCTTTCCCATAGCATTCTCCCGTAAATAACCACTTAATCACTCACAGGTTATTGTAATAATGCATAGGGTTAGGTTGGCCAACTGTCGCGTTTGGCAATCTCCTGTCTTAAATGCTGCAAAGCACCATTTTAGATGATGATTGCTATATTTATCATTAAAATGAAAAAAAAGTAAGTCATATATATGAAAAATTTCCATGGTTCAATTTTCATAGATTTGGTGTTAAGATATGAAAAAATAAATAACGTAATTTGTATTCAGTTTGCAAAGATAAATATCGGAAATATATTTCCATCCCCCTGATCTCTTAGCGTTGAAGGACAAATCGCGAACTAAATAGATTGCCATTCATTCCTACCCTGTAAACATGTACACATTAATCTAACATTGTATTTTTTTCAAATCTCAAGTTGTTTCAGCTTTAATAAAGATGTATTTCTATAATCATGTATTATATCCTTATTAACTTAACCCTGTTATTTTTCCTTTAATGCATATTTTTCGCTTTAAAGACTAGCAAAGTAGACAATGTTAACATGAATGCTGGCTTATTAAGATCCTTGCTTTAATTTTGAGAAGTACTTATTGGGCAGGAACTTCCACAATGATTTGGGCATCGGAGAAGCTGTTTGCGTACATGTCCCTCTTGCAGCAACAACCTCACCTTCAAGAATGCAAATTTATGTTCTTTACTGATCTTATCAAAGGAGGAATTCATGATATCATAATTTTCGATAGAAAGTTACTCCAACTTGCCATAAAAGAATATGATATCGGGAATTCTTCCTTTAAAGATCCATAAAGGACAGATAACTATAATTGCATTCCTGGAGGTGCAGAGGTGCAGTTTTTGCACCTTCTGGAGGGGTGCATAATTGCACCCTATTTGTACAATAGGGTGTAAGTTTGCACTCCTCCAGAAGGTGCAATAACTGCAGTTTTGAGCCTGGGTGCAGCTTTTGCACCTTTAAAGGTGCAAAAGTGGGACCTAATTTTGCACCTTTAAATGTGCAAAGTTTCACCCTTAAAGGTGCATTTGTTGCACCCATATGGGTGCAAAAGTGCATCCCTCCAAAAGGTGCAAAAGTTGCACCTATAAAGGTGCAAAACCTGCACCCCTAAACGTGCATTTTTTGCACCATATGGGTGCAAAATTGAACCCAAAATTCCAATTCCAAAAGGTGCAAAATGTTGCACCCTAGTGTTTAAGGTGCAACCTTGCACCCTTAAAGGTGCACAATCGGTGATATCGTTTTGCACCTTTAAAGGTGCAAAGTTGCACCCCTAAAGGTGCATTTGCTGCACCTATATAGGTGCAGAAGTGCACCCCTCCAAAAGTTGCACCTATAAAGGTGCAAAACCTGCACCCCTAAAGGTGCATTTTTTGCCCCCCTAAAGGTGCATTTTTTGCCCCCCTTAGTCAAATTTACTAATGTGGGTACTCAAAACGGTGAACCTGACGAACTGGTTTAGTCATTTTGTTTTGACTAAGACCATACTCAGATTTACTAGGTAGTTACTCAAAAATGACTAACCATTGTTACTCAGCGTGACTAACTTGGGTTACTCGTTTTAGACCCCACGGCTTTAGTATGCTAAGTTAAAGCACCATGACAAACTTTTGTTTTGTGTGTAGGCACCATGAAAACTGAACCGGCTCATATTCAGGTGTTAGATCCAAAACCGTGTAGAGGAGTTACATATAGGTATCCGGAGAAAGCTAAAGAACTAATAGCTAAAATGTTTAGAAAAATGGAAGAGAAGGACATAATAGAAAATTCCACAGCTGCGTGGTTAAGTCCTATAGTACTGGTTAACAAGCCGAATGGGGAAAAAAGGTGTGTCTAGACTATAGAAAGGTGAATCAACATTTAGCCACTTATATACACCCCTTACCTAAATTGGAAGAGTTAGTAGAATCGGTAGCGGGCTATGAATACTATGCCACTCTAGATATGAAAGATGCGTATTATCAAGTACTTAGATGGAAAGTAGTAAAGATCTAAGAACTTTCAGTTAAGGAATATCCTTATATAGATTCAAAAGACTTCCATTGGATTAAATTGCAGTGCAGCACTTTTCTCTCGCAAATTAGCCCAGATCCTAACCCCTTACTGAAACAAAATTGGCTTAAAAATTATCTGGATGACATAATCCTGAGGCACCCATTTACGAGAAATTATTGGCAAGGATCGAAAAATTATTTGGAATCTGACTAGATTTGGAGTCAAATTAAATCTGACCAAATGTAGAATAGGACAAAGAAAAGTTAATTTTCGGGGACACGTAGTGAAAAAGGGAAGGTTACCAACCCAACCCAGACAATTTTGGAAGCCGTAGAGAAAAATGAAACCCCCATTAATGTCAAGGAAACCAGAAGATTTCGGGCATGGTAGGTTTCTATAGGAAGTACATAGAAGGATTCGCTATGATAGCAGTGCCTATCACTAATTTAAACCAAGAAAGATAACCCATTCAAATGGTCAGAGGAAAGCCAGCAAACATTTCAGATTTTAAAAAATAAACTGACTAGTGCTCCCATCTTAAATAAGGCCAACATTAATAAACCATTTGTGTTGGAAAACGATGCTAGCCAAACTCATGTAGGAGCAGTACGATGCAGTATAGTGATGTGGGCAAAGCCCAAGTAATCTCTTATTTTCCAAGAAATTAAAACCTTTGAGACGCGATACTCAGCAACAGATAGGGAAGCCTTAGGAATAGTTTTAGCTTGCAGACAGTTTCACCCATTTCCTGTGGGGAACCCAAAGGGTGATCATCAGAACAGACCCCCAAAACCGTTAATGTCAGTCTTTAAACAACGAACCAAGTCACCTAGATGAACAGATGGTTTCCTAGAGATGAGAGACTATAGGTATCAAATAGAGTATAAAGAGGGAAAAAGACCATTTGTAGCAAAACAGCTAGTAGACCAGTAAGAATCATTCGATGTCAAGTAGAAGAGAGGTGGTTAGGAAAAAACTAAAGAAGAAGTAAAGGAAAAAAAACGAGAGGACCGTAGATGGAGAGAAATGATAGAGTATCTAGAAGGAGGCAGAATACCCAGATCTAAATACCCCAGAAATACTTTAGATCAATTCGTAATAGAAGGAGGAATTTTATAACTTAACTAACCGCAGTTAGATAACAGTATACAATATTTTTTGGTTTTGCCTAGTAAACTGAAGCGAGCGGGTTTGGGGGGAATTAATTCACAATAAGGAATCAGGTCATTTAGGGCAGAGGAAATCAATAATTTAAAGCAGAAGGCTATTTTTATTGGCCCAACCTGAAAACGGATGTGAGAGAATATGTGAGGAACTGTTTAACATGTCAACAGCATAAGGGTAGTCGTGGACTCCAACAACAATGGCAAGAAATACCATCAGTAAGTAAACCGCTAGAGAGGATAAGCATAGACATAACAGACATGGGAACGGGAGCCCACGGATACCGCTATGTATTAACCATAGTAGATCTTTATAGTAGGTTTACTACCTTTTATAAATTAAGGACTAGGATGACCGACGAAGTATGTAAGAATTTTAGGGAATATGTCAGTTTATTTGGAGCACCACATACCTTGTTATTGGATAATGCTTAGGAGTTTACGTCACAACAATTCAAAGAGTTGTGTGACTCATGTGAGATACAATTAGGATACATCACGCCTTACCATCCACAAGGTAATAGTATCTCAGAAAGGATGCACCGAACAATGAAAACGATTCTCTCAAACCTGTGCAAGGGTTATCCTCATAGGTGGCCCAATTATCTCTTAGAACTCAAAGAGTATTAAATAGTGAAAGTGCATGAGACAATGGGTACCCAACCTTTCTACGCTTTTTTTTTCCGATACGCTCCAAGGTTGATTAGTGTGAAGTTACCACAAATTGACTCAGAGGATGAAACAACAGTGGCACACGATATCATCAAAAGAACAAATTTGGAGAGAGGTAGAAAATGGCGGGAGAAAGCTAATGTGCAAAGGAAAAATGAAAGGTTGGAAAGAGACGAATTGGCGTGGGTGAAAAGAGAACGTTTTGTGACGGGCACCAATAGAAAACTTTCAGTTAAGTGGTTGGGACCATACAAAGTGGTGGAAGTATTGAGAGATGGGAGGTTCATATGTATTAGAAAAATTATTTGACGGCAAACATGTATAGCGCGCGGCCCGAGCAAATTAAGCGATATGTAGGACAAGATGGTGGCTGTTGGAACCAGCAGAGATAGTAATTGTAGAGGAAGAATTTGAGCAACCCCCACCTAGAGAGAGGGGGACCAGTGAGGAGATACTTAGAACAATGTTGATGACAGCGATACGTGTTAATCTTAGAGAGAAAGAGATTAACTTTAAACCATTTCTCTAGTGAAAGAGAGATTTGAGGAAGGTCCCCTAGACAGACTTGTAGTGGTTTAAACGTTTTATTTTTGCTTTAGAGGTTGTACACAGTTTGCACTGAACACTAAACCCGCTAGGTTGTCGTAAGACCCGAGGATGTGCTTGGCTCTGAGCTTTGCTCGATGGGTGATAGACGCAGAAGTATGTATGCCTCAAGAAGGAGGTGAGTCTTATCCCAAGATACTGAGGGTATGGAGTAGTTTCCGGTCGTGATTTCTCCCTACCGCACTACGCCTAGGATTAGTGGGGTGTAAAAATGGAAATTCACCTTTCCCTGACTAGAGGGACGAGTCCAGTCGCGACTCTATAGGGCTTCGGCCTTGACAAATAAGAGAGGAAGTGAGAAGGTTCTCATTTCAAGGTAGTAAAGTCATCACATTTAAAATATGTATTCCCCAAACTGGTTAAATCTACTCTTGGTGAGGGAAGTAATAAGTTAAGAATACATACTATCTCATTTTTTTATAAATTTCATTGGAAGAATTGTTTGGGGTGCGGATGAGAATATTTGTTTGGGGGTGATAGAAGATCCTATGTGAAATGATATGAAATTATGTGTGATGTATTGATATTTTTTTATAAATATTTAGTTAGATATCTGGTAGGATGCTTGATAAGGACTGAGGATTATGGAGATTTTTTTGGGGGGGGAAGAAGCTATGTAACGAGGGAAATTACATTAATAGGAGAAGAGATGAAATAACTTATAATTATCAATAAGCTAACGAGTAATTTTCCTCCACTCCTCAGTCCGCAATCACTGGTTAGGGAGAGAGGATTATATTTTCGACCAGTGGTAGTTGGCCACGTAGCGAAACGAAGTGAGAAGGGGAGTTTAACATTAGGATAACCTTAGAAGCAGCCAGACGCTCGCTGATTTAAGTCTCCTGTGGGGAGGTGTTATTCTCGCCCTTGGAAAAAAGGTTAGTAAGAGAAGGTTATAGGGTTTAGAGATGTAGGTGTGATTTACCTGGTGATTCCTTTTTGTTGACATAAGGACTAATGAAATATGTTACCTAGGGTCCCAAGGTATTAGCCGTTGGCGGACCTGATCGCCAGGAGGTCCCGAATGAGCAGAGGGTGAAACTACAGCGCATTACAGCCAGCCGTGTGAGGCCAAGGAGAGAGAAGGGAACAGAAAAAAGAGTGGGAGGGAAACTTTGGAAGTGGGATAGACTACATTAGTATAGGATAACGGCTTGAGCACTGTGTGTGCGTATCTTTAATGTGGTAAAAAGTGCGACTGAAGTTACCAGAGATAGTAAACTACTTTAGGATAACGACTTGAGCACTACGCGTGCGTATCGTTGGGGGATAAGGGAACACTTAGAATTAAGACATCTTGTGAATTTTATAATTATTAGAAAGTAATACAGCAAAGGGAGAAATATATTAATAATTTTATTAACGAATTATTATTTAGATCCAACCAGTACTTACTTTTTTTTCCCTCACATCTTTTATTTTTTTTCATTATATATTATTTTCCCACTTGATGTGGGTGGTGACAGCAGAGTAACCAGGACTGTGGAGCACACATTCAATGTGGGCACCACACTACCTTGAGCCCTTTAGAGTTAGAGACATGCCCAGTGATAGCTTAAGAAGCAAGGGAGGGAGCGCTCATAAAGGGTATCTCTTTTCAGCAGATTCTGAACACACCGATTATGGTTGTTTTTAAGGACATTTGGCCACTCTGGATTTTCTCTTATTGACTCAAATATCCTTTAAAATGACACTTACATACCTTCTGGCATCTTTGGGGAACAAATGCAGCCTCACTCCAGGGTGTTTACGTCTCTTCTTGCCACCCACACAGTAGCAATAGCGAGAGGCGACGGGTGGCATTCTTGCGTCTGGGGTGTCAGTAGCCATGTGGGACTGGGCCCTTGTGGCAGAGAGCTTCACCGAGAGGTGTCACGCGGGCGATATAACATGGCGCGCCATTTTGATTTTATGGACGACAGCGATCCTAGCGGAGGGAGTCTGCACTGATAGTCGCCCGTGCAGATGACCGGGGGAATCGCTCCTCCTTTTGGTGATGATGGGGTGATAATGGAAGGTGGGAGAGAGGGAAGGAAGGAGATAATGAGAGAAGGAAAGGAGGTATAAGGAGAACGGAAGAAATTGGAGGGATGAAGAAAGTCAGAAGAGGAACTGACGAGGAAAGAAATAAGGAATCCAAAAAGAGAGGGAATTCCTCCACTCACCCATTAGCCTTCCCATCACCCCCCACCCATTCACTCACCCATTACCCATCACCCCCCACCCCTTCACTCACCCATTACCCATCACCCCCCACCCCTTTACTCACCCATTACCCATCACCCCCACACCCATTCGCTCACCCCTTACCCTTATTGGCACACTCACCTTTTTGGCATTAAATCAATCAATCACACATTTCCCATCACCCCCCAACCATTCACTCACCCATTACCTATCAACCCCCCCATTCACTCACCCATTTCTCATCACCCCCCACCCATTCACCACCCATTACCCATCACCCCCACCCCCATTCACTTCACTCATCCCCACACCCATTGTCCATCACCCCCACCCCTTCACTCACCCATTACCCATCACCCAACCCCTTCACTTACCCATTGCCCATCACCCCCCACCTATTCCCTCACCCATTACCCAACCCCAACCCATTCACTCACCCATTACCCATCACCCCCACCCATTCCCCCACCGGCCATTACCCATCAACCACACCCATTCACTCACCCATCACCCCACACCTTTACCCATCACCCCCACCCATTCACCACCCATTACCCATCACCACCCACCCATTTTGACTTCAGCCAAAACAAAATTTGTATTTAAAATGAAAATAAGTTATTTTCTATGTTAATACAAACCTGAGGACTTGTCTGACAGCTTAGGCTTGATGAGTCATACCCAGTTAACCCCCAGGAATTTCCAAGTGATTGGCAGTGGATTCAATATCTCGGGAAGAATGCCTCAGAATCAGTATCAGGTAAGGATGGGATGAACTTGACATTTGACATTTTACAATTAAGTAAAATTAATGAACTCTGAAGTGTGAGGTGTTCTTTTGGGCCCGAAGGGCCTTAATTTCT
>JACEEZ010001086.1:15000-52500 GCA_016584305.1 Chionoecetes opilio | reverse complement strand
GTTACCTATTTATATTTTTGGTAATCCATAGAGGACGCCAGGAGAGGAGCCACTAGGAAAAAAAAAAATATATAATTGAAAACGTCTTTAGTAATAACTTTTAATTTAAGTAATGCTCTAATGTGATAGAGAGCATTACCATACCTACGTTTTAGGACGTATGGTATATCCCCTTAATTGGATATCCTAAAAACGTAGATATGGTATGCTTCTCTATCACAATAACGTAAACTAGAGATGACTGATTACAAAGTAAAAAGTTAGACTAGATATAGAATTTTTGCAAACCTGTAAAACGTAAATGGAATAATCCCTAACTTCCTTTCAATTTAAATTATATAAACCCCATGCTAAATCAATACATCTAATATAAAATAATTTTCAATATAAATTACATAAAACTTAGAATTAAAAGAGAAAAACAGGCTACTTAAAAATCACACTAGAGGACTTTAATCAAACTAAAATCTGATATCTGAAAAACACCTTGTCATGGGGCTTGATATTACATTTGTCTTTTTAATAGATTAGTACGTAGTAATAACTCTAAATTTCAAACCGCTAAGTTCTCCATAGGGGAAAAAAACTGTGCTCCTAGGCATTCCTCTGGAACCTCTGTCAATAAGGATAAAGTCCGTAATTAATCCTTCTAACCGGTTCGTTACTCCTGCGAAAAAGATTTACTTTTCACTCGGACTATAACCTTTTGCCTTACCAAAATTTAATATTAACTAATGTCACCATTACTTTAAAATTTGAGAAACTTATTAATACATTAAATATAAAGCTAATAAAACATTATTACGGAGTGGGATAACTTGTTCAGGCATTTCACTATTGCCCATGTCATCATATCGCGAATTTAATGAATTCAAACATTCTTTCCCAAACCTCCACAAATTCAGTTTGATGCCTTGAATGACCTAAATCTGATATACTAATCTAAATCACTAGACCGTTAAAGGACGTGGTACAAGTACTTTTAGATAAAAATGAGTATATTAACAAAGCTGCATTCCATCCATGGGTGATAACTAAATTTAAAGTCCTCGCTCACATACATTTTTCTTTTCATATCCTAAAATGGAGGACAGACTTATCCCGTCACTTAGAGCATTACTTAGAATTAAAAGTTATTACTAAAGACGTTTTCAAATATATGTTTCCTAGTGGCTCCTCTCCTGGTGTCTCTAATGGATTACCAAACTCTAAAATAGGTAACCCTTTACGTCCTATTATTATTAGCTATTGGCACCTTTAACTATAACCTACTAATACTTTGTCCCACGATATTAACCCGCTAACTAGTATGAATACACAATTAAGAACTCTTTTGAATTTGCACATGAATTAAAAACAATTAACATACACAATGGGTAATGGCTAGTTTTCAAATCCCATCACTAATTTACAAATATTCCCTTAGATTGAACTATTGAATTAACACTAATATTTATTCCACACTGTTTACCACTTTTCTTAACTACACAAAAAAACATTCTCTGATTTAACTAACTCTAGCTAGAAAAGACTCTCCATTCATATTTAACAAAAAACTTTATGTCCCAACTGATGGGGGTTCTCCATGGGGTTCCTGCTTTAAGGTCTTCATTTTGCCAATGGCCTTTTTTTTGTTATGTTCAACATGAACAATTTGGCTGTCTACTGTCCCCTATCCTACCTGTATAAAACATTGAAGTCGCCACCTGCAGTCATATCGCCAGCCAACCAAATATTACGAATTATAGAATCACTCTGTTTTTTACTGTGCCAACTTAAGAATGATCCACAGTAAGTTTATGTCATGACTGGTAATAATCCTACCCTGTTTCAGCGTTGTTTTATGCTTTGTATCTGCAATATAACTGTTGCGCATTTTGCTTCTCAAACGTTTTTTCCTTTCGCAACGACGACAGACGTAGCTGATCACTTTCGGCGACAGGACCAGACTTGCCAGATCTTTCTAACTTGATAGACTTAGTTTTCACGTTGGCAGAGGAATTTTTATATATCCAAGCATCTTCCCGCAGTAATATATATTGAGACTTGTTTTACTTTACCTCTAATTTTCCCTGAAGTCCCCGATGGCGACTCAACTGTTGGGTTAAAATGACTAGCTGGGCGACTTTCTGTAGTAAAGGTATAGCAAGGTCGCTACTTCGGTTTTTAGTTTTTGTAATTTTTCATATGCCCTAATATGACACAGATGAAGACACAAAATGGCCAGACTTCCAGATAGACCCTTCTAACTTTCAGAAAATCATGGATGTACAAATGTAAGTATTACCCACCACACGTCTTAAATAACAAAGAAACGAGACTGGCGACTTCCTATTATCTACGGCAACTTTTAAAACCTTTTTATTATAAACGCTATGTATAGCGACACGTTTTTTTACACTTTAAAAAAAATACCGAACATATATTCCCTTATATTTCTGACTTACTTTAACTCTAACTCCAAATATATGTTCACGAATTATGAAGTTGAAAACCAATTATCACTAACCATATTTGATATCCTAGTTCCCCGTAAAAAATAATTATCTACCACCTCAGTCTACAGAAAACCAAATTTACAGGTTTAGGAACACAATATATATCATTCTCCCTAACCTTTTTAAATCAATACTATTTAGCACCTATACTACACAGATGCTATAGTTTCTCTTCCAATTGGTTTGCCCTTCGACAATGAATTAAATTCCTTACTATTTTTTTCAAAAATACCCCCTCAAATTGATTGCAAAACTATCACATCTAAATTCTTAAATGAAAAGTTTCAACCCTAAGTCGAACCGAACCCGAACCTACATTAGACACACATTTATAGGTTAACTTCCATTGTATGCCATCCAGTTATATCATTCGTAAAAAATCAATGATCTACTTCAAGTTACACCTTCCTAACCTCAAAATTTAAATATAATTTTTACTAATCCATTTACTTTAAGAACCTCATTGTCAAATATAAAGCACCATATACCTAAAACTCTTATCTCTAATAAATTTATGATTCAATATTCGAGCTGGAACGCTCGATACATCGGCGAAACGTCCAGAATTTAACCCTTAGGTTCTAGTGACATAAAGGTAACCTCTGCACGTACTGGTTCGACCCTAGTTCTTTCACCTTCGCAATCTGCATTCGTTCCACTCTCATGATCTTGATCACCCCTTCCTATGAATGATTTTTAGAAACCTATCAAACGGCACACTTCTCTAGTGACACTAGTTTTAGAAGCATACACAGCAAACCTTGTCCCCTGATCTTAATAACCAGTCACTTCATACCAATTACTATACTCACATGATCATCACACTGTTTTCTATCGTCCGACTCTCGTTTCGGGGGGGGGGATTGGCCACATACGAACCGAAATGCTATCTGTAAACTATTGTTTCATTCCGCTCCTCTCCAGCCTAGACCATACACACCAATGTCTGTTAAGTATAGATAATTGTGTTTTTATTTTTAGATATTATAGGATTATTTTATTGTTTAAAACAATTTTTTTTAGATGTTCGCTTTTAGCATTTTTTCGTATACTAATTTATAAACTATTTTAGCCTGATGAATGCCAGGTGCCATTGGCGAAACGTTACACGACATACAGACCCCAAGAATGAAGAGTGTCTTTACACCCTGAAATGTCAAAATGTTCGACATAGAATACACTATATATATATAATATATTCTCTTTCTCACATTACACTGGTCGACAAAAAAAAATCGAAGATATGGTACTTGGGACTAAATGAAGCTGATTTATAGGTAATATCGACCCTGCCGAACTCGAATCGATGTTCAATTAACTCTATCCGTCCAGTTTTTTGAGGAACCAGACCGCAATTCAGGAAAAATATGGGTAAAATCAAGCAGAAATAGGTTCACCAATGTTTTCATTTTAAACTCTTAATCCTTTTTTTTTTCTCAAGCCTATTTAGGGCAGTGCAGTTTGTTTTTTTGAGTCTGTGTGGATTTGTGCAGTGAGCAAGGAGTGTGTGCGCCTGCGTATTTGGCCGAGGGGTTAAGCAGGCCTGTGTGTGTACATTTTTACCTACTGATCGTACAGCTATGACATATGTTTAAAAACATTTTAATTTTTCATTTGCGATATGATGTTTTGATTTAGTGGAGTCCTATTTTAGTTGTTTACCGTATATAGTACCTTTGTACCGGGCTGTGGATGGAGCGTTGTAACTGTGTGAATGCATCCAGTTTTTGTTACATATGTGAATTTTGTACCCCTGCAGTCTGGAAAGCAACCTCTTACAAAGAATGTTTAAAGCAGCTTATCTGCATTTAACTTTCAAGTGCCGTATAGGTGATCAAAATCAGAAGTGGGCCCCTCACGTAGCATGCAACCCCTGTGTGAACCACTTAAAAAGACTGGATGCGGGGAAAAAAACGGCCATCAGGCATGGCATTCGGCATCCCAATGGTTTTGGCGTGAACAAAAGGATCACAGTACTGACTGCTATTTCCCTGCCTCACTAACATAAAAGGATATTCAGTAAAAACTCGAGCTAAAATCAGGTATCCTGACGTACCTTCTGCCATCAGGCCTGTGCCACATGGTCCTGATCTCCCAGTTCCAAATGTTCCAATTGCAATTTGCTACAAGTGAATCAGATTCGAACGAGGAGGATAATCCATGGATACAGACTTTCAAGAAAGGGCAGACAACAGAGAGCCCAAATTCAACAGTCAGGAAATGCTACATGACCTTGCTAGGGACCTAGATCTACCCAAGGAGAAAAGTGAAGTCCTTGGATCTCGTCTCAAAGAATGGAATTTGCTACAAGAAGGAGTTCTCATCACCACGTTTCGTCGTAGACTAAAGAACTTTCAAGCTTCTTCAGAGGGAAACACAACCCTCTGTTACTGCTTTGATGTTGACACACTCATGGAACAACTTTGTGAGTCTCACACTTATGATAAGAGTGATGGGGGCTGTTCATAGATTCAGGAAAAAACACGCTAAAGGCCGTTCTTCTGCATAAAGGAAAAAAGCTTCCGAGTGTCCCAAATTTTGCGCATGGCCTGAAATGAGTGAAACTTATGAAATTTATGAAGACTTTGTTATCTGCTGTTAAATATGAAACATCAGTGGAATCTGTGTGGGGACCTGAAGGAAATCTCCTTACTTCTAGGACTCCAGTTAGGTTACACTAAGCACATGTTTTTTTCTTTTTTTGGGGGACTAGAGGGGACAGCAAACATTACAAACAAAAGGAATGGCCAGCACGACCGAAAGAATCACCTGGCAGGTTCAACTGTATGTACAAACCTCTTGTTGACAGTGAAAAGGTGTACTTACCTCCATTGCATCTGAAACTTGGGTTAATGAAATTTTTGTTGAAGGCCATGGATAAAAATGGTGCTGGCTGGATATTTCCAAGATGTGGCACTTTTTTCGGATATATTTGGAACATAATTTAGGTATATTTTTTGCCAGATATGTAAATTAGTCCTAATAAAGCCGCAGGCACCACCAGAATTTAATTACGAGTAATTTTAATTAACGTAGGGGGATTGTTTCGTTTAATTATATAATTATATTACGTATAAAATTTAAATATAGCTATTAAAATTTAAAATGCCGACATTTCAAAAACTATACGTGCTAGAGAAAAAAAATGCCATTTTTTAAATCACAGCGAAAATGCTTTCCAACCCACACACAATGAACTCAAACCCATTTAATGGTTTTCGACCAGTGTTTCAAACTCCAACACTATCCTTCCATTTAAAAGGGGTCATTCTCTCACACTCCCAGATATATTCTACACTATAATCCTTCTTGTCATCTCACTCTCACCCTTTTTTCAAGGTGTCCATCCGTCCCATCCTTTTACCATCTCAGGGGTTCTGTGCTTCACCACCATCACCACTCCACAGCTCATGCATTTTCATTACTAGACATATCAGAAAATCATCCATATTCATTTATAGTACATAATTATGTTAGTAAGTTAAGCTTATGTAAGCAATGTGTAACACTTTCCATATTCTCAGGGACACCAATAAGAACCTCCTACGAAACACCATCTACGGGCTGCGTATGCGAATACAGCAAATGGGAAGGGAGGCTGTGAGGAGGTGCTTGATATTTTGTAAAGGACTTATCATTCTTCTTCTTCTTGTGACCTTTGTCGCTTAGTATCGCTTCATAGGTCCTCTCCACTTTGTCTCCTTCTTAAGAAAACTTGTTAAGACCCTTGTTTATTTCACCTGGGAAAGACATTTTTCATCAGTTTTCAATTCTTTGATTTATCATCCTAATTTCATTGTCTCTTGTGTGTTCTTATCTCCCAGACTGCGTTGGGAACACTTTGGTGAGATTTACAATATTTTATGTTTCCTTTCTGCCCCCATACAGCCCTAACCCACCGTCCCACAGGGCCCTGTCTTTCTGCTCTTAGTCTCCTGCCCCACTCCTCCTGCCTAGGACTGTTACTTTGACGCTATAAGCCTTTCCCTCTGCCCTCCTATACTTGTTGCATTCCACAATGACATGTTATACAGTTTCTTTCTCTCCTACCCTGTAGTTTACAATTATGGTTCTCCAGTTCCTGTTCCTTCCGTTGACTTCCAAAGTACCTGTTCTTGCTTTATATAGTAACTTCCTCCGACAGTCTCCTACATCCCAAAGGGTCACCCCCTCTGCTTTTGTTTCCTCCTCCACTACTGCAACGTTGATTTTCCCTGGCCATTCCCTCCTGCCACTTAACTAGCCCATTCTTCTCAAATTTCTTTTTGATAGCTCTTAAACTCCAACTTGTTCCATTTCTCTCCTTTTCCATCTCTCTAGGTTCCTTTTTTTCCAGGTGGAACTTGATCTATTTTCTTGTGATATTTTCTTTGCCCATCTATCTTCACCAAGTCTTGCAATTTTCTTGTGGAACACCAGTTTTCCTTTAATTACACCTTTCCCTGAAGGTGCTCCATCCCATGTTTCCCCTTATGGCCCCTACAGCAGTGCTCCTACAAGCTCCTAGTCCCCATCTGCCTAATATGTTCTGAGCCTTTACCCAAATGCATGATGTCTCCTTCCCTGTACTGAGTCACTTCTGACCCATACAGACAATAGGGTACAGCCACCCCCTTCCTAAACTCCTGCCTACCTCATATTTATTAATGACTGTTACCACCATTTATAATCATGCCTGTCCCTCCTCCTTGCCTTGCCTTCATTAACTTTCTCTGTTTTTCACCTCCTATCTCTTCCTTGTTTACTTCCAATCCTATTATACAATATGTAACTTATCTACTACTTCTAGGACATTATTCTGAAGCAGCCACTGACTCCTACATTCATGTTAAACTCCATGACTTTACATTTTCCTTTCATAAACTTCAGGTCCCATTCCCTTCCGTACATGTTTCTTATGTGTAAAATCTCCCCCATTTCATCCTTACTTTCTGCCATCAGCACTACATCATCCGCATAGGCCAGACATCCTAAACCCTTTTCTCCTCCAATTTGCTACTCCTTACTGGACTCCCTAATTTCTCACGGTTAGTTTCCTCTAAATACAGATTAAATAATGTTGGGGACATGAACACATCCCCTTTTCTAGCTCCAATATTATTTACCATTCCACCTCTGCCTTTCCTGAACCCACTTTGCTCCTCTCCTAACATCTTGCTTTCCTCTATCCACAATTTCGATTTCCCCATTTAAAAACATTCCAGAAAACCTTGGCTAGTATGTTCATGACAGCTTGGGCCTGTAATTGGCTATGTCCTCCTTATCTTTTCCTCCTCCTTTATGTATTAGGGTCACTCTGCTCTTTTTCCAGTTCTGTGGCACGCAGCCTTGCTCCAGCAACTGTCACATATGTTTTTATATTGCCTTTTTTTTAAAAAAAATTTCCCCTCCCCATATCTAACAAACTCCCCAATGGGTCCATCTGTCCCTGCAGCTTTGCCGTTCTTCAACTGTCAGTACCTTTTCTACCTCTCCAGCTCAATTAGGTACTTTTCCTCCCTTTCTTCGTGTCACTGTAGATCATAATGTTTTCTATTCCCTCTACTTCTGTCCTTTCTAATTACTTTTTCTCCGTCCCTTTTATTTAAAGATTTTTATTTCATCATCCCTTCTCCAGTATCTCTCTCTTTTTCCCTCTATTTTCAATTTAAATTTTTTAATCTCTCGTCCCCGAGGTTTCTTTTTTATCTTTTTTCCCTCCTTCATTTTCCCCCTTTCCTCGGGGTAAACTGTTGAGTTTCTTTGCCTGCTGTCAACAGAGGTTTCATCTAAATTTTTATTTATATTTTTTGTCATTGCTTTATAATGTGTTCTTGCAAGACTGCCTCTCTTTGTGCACTGGGATGTACTGTACTAAGTTGTTGCTTTTGTATTTCTCCCTGCATATAAAGTTTCCTCCACTTTGTTGGGAATGTATTCTAACTGCTATGTATGCTGCTTACCCTATATACTTGTTTGTAAATAGTTTTTTTTTGAATTTTGTATTTTATTTATTTACATCTTATTTATTTATTTTATTTGTTTGTTTTTTGTTCACCTCATATACTTTGGGGATTTGGGATCTGTCCTCGTTTTTCCTCATGATCTGCAGGACAACAACAGGTTTGTGCTGTTTGTTACAGCATGTTATTCAAAAATGGTTTCCACTTAATTTTCTTGCAGTAGCTGTAATGCTTATAGATCTGCTATATTTGTATTGGTTTTTATTCGTTTTACGTACCTTTTGTTGCCTGTTTTTTCCCATTGTATGTATGCTAAAAGCTTTTGCTTTGTTGCTTTTGTTCTCAACATGTATGAGTAACGTTTGCCACACCATTTGTCAAGGTTTCTAAAAATAAAACTCTTGATGTGTTTTTTGTCATGTGGTGCGCAATATATTGCAACAAACTCATGTGTTTTTTTTCGTGCTATGCATCACAGTGTTTCTTTTTACTGCTGCCATTAATGCATTATATTAGTTCGATGTTTTTGGGATCCTTGTATAATGCAACTAACTTCTTTGTGTTATCTCCTGCAATGCATTGGGAATGTCTAATAGGCAGGTGTTGGTGTTGTCATGTAGCTGCATGTACAAGAGTAATTAAACTTACTTTTCTGCTTTGTGTTACACAATAAAGTATTGCATTATGTTCTGCATGATTTTGGGAAACCTCTAAGTACCTGCAAATGTAAAATAAAATTTTAATAAAATTTTGCTACCAATATTGCTTTATATAATGTATTTTTCCCTTTTCAAAGATACTATCCAAAATATTTATATTTCTTTGAAAGTTATAGCCTATAACTTTCAAAGAAATAATATTTTTTTGTATGGGATATATATATAATATATAGAGGAATGCAGGGATGTTATGAAAATTTGAGTTAACCCCTCGATTCCGTCCATTCTCTAATACATTCCATGCTCTTGTCTTTACACTATCCCGCGGGTTAGATGGCGTGACAATCGCTGCTTTGAAACTTTACTACAGGAATCACCTTCCTTTTTTCTCTAGCTTCCTTGATTTCAACCCCAAGCAAAACAAACGGACGTCTGTGCAGGGATGTAACTTTTGTAGGCCACATTGTCGTACCGAGCCACCAGAACTATCGTATTTTCAGATAGATTATCGTACAACCTTAGGAAAAATCATTTTAATCAGTAAATTACTTTATACTTCATTGAATTCAGCTTTCCATATATACAAATATTTCCACTTTTCACCAAAATATATAATATATCCAATCGCGACACAAATGTCCATGTTAATTATGCAATCTTTCGCGGCAATTGACAGCGACTATTTTTTTTTTGTGCAATGATAGTTTTTGTTTTGACTTTATAATGTAATTATATTTGTGAGTCAATTATCGTATTTTCGTGTACGATTCTCAACCATGTATCGTACAAATACGATAATTATCGTACAGTTAACATCGCTGGGTCTGTGATGCGAATACCCTGCTCTTCACACTTTTATTTTATTTGCCATGATTCCTTAATTAAAACTATACCTACTTTAAGAGTAATTTAAGAGAAAAAAATTATTACTTACCGTATAATCCGATGCCTTGCTCTGCACAGTGCACACTGCACAGCCATGATAATGATGGATATTCTCTTCTCAGTATCTTTCCTATCTGCAGCATTTCTAACCGAACCAAATCACATATGCGCCAAATATTGATTTTCTCTTCATCAGCTTTCAACTCATTCCCTTTGAGCTTAAAGTTAGTTAGTAGCCGTACGTAATACCAAGTAAATGTGGTACTTGGCAATATTTCCGAGGGGAAATGCCAAGCGTCGCAATATTAATAAATGCTTTAAAAAAACCGTCGTTTTAAGACTTATAATATATTATCATGATCATTAGTGTATTGGTACAGAATCAGCATTGTATTCCAAATATTTCACAAGTGGTAAATCTTTGATAAACAGAAGTAAGTGTAGTGGTCTTTTTGACCATCTACATTAAGTGGGAAAAAATATATATGATTGAACAAAAATAAAAGATTTAAGAAAATATGTATGTTGGAAACTGAATGATACTCGTTAATATATTTCTAATTATAATATTTCAACTCTTTACTGTCTCACTTCCCAACTGGTGTACATTCAAAAGTTATCTTAATATTAGTCTTCCTTCCCTCCTAGCGATACGCACGTGTAATGCTCAAGTCGTTATCCTAATATAATTTACTATCTTTGGTAACTTTCAGTCGCACTGTTTACCCCTTAACGATAACGCACATGTATGCTCAAGCCCGTTATCCTAATAATAATTTACTAACTTTGGTAACTTCAGTCTCACTGTTACCCCTTAACGATACGCACATGAAATGCTCAAGTCGTTATCCTAATATAATGTATACGTAGTCTACCCCCACTTCCAAACTTTTTCCCCCCTCTCACTTATTTTTCAATTTCCTTCTTTTCCTCCTTGTCCTCACACGGCTGGCTGTGACATGTTGGGGTTTGCCCCCTCTGCTCATTTTGAGCGCTTGGCCCCCTGGTCCACCAACAGCATCCTACCTTGGGACCCTAAGTATACACTCATTAGTCCTGGTCAAAAAAAGGAATCACCATAGTCATGTCTACATCTCTAGTTAAAAAACGTTTCACAACATACCTTTACCAAGGGCGAATAAGGTCACCTCCCATTGGGCTTACCCCCGGGAGTCCGCCCTGCTACTAAATGCTAACCTGACGTTCAGCTCCCCTTCTCACTTCGTTTCGATACGTGGTCAACTACCACTGGCTTAAAATATAAGCCTAACCAGGGGATTCGGAATGAGGCGTGGAGGAAATTCCTCGTTAGCTTATTGATACTTATGTGTTTTTTCATCTCTCTTCCCCTATTAATGTAATTTCCCCCCCGCGTTACATGGCTTCTTTCCCCCCGAAAAAAAAATTTCCTTATGCCTCAGTCCTTCATCAAGCATCCTACCTGATATCTAACTAAAAAAAAAAATAAATTATCATATACATCACACATAATTTCATATAAATTTTTCTTAGGTTTTTTCTTATCCACCCCACAACAAATATTCTCATCCCGCACATTCCAATTCTTCCACAAAATTTACAACAAAATGAAAGTATGTATTCTTAATTTATCACTCACTTCCCTCACCCCAGAGTAGATTTGACCAGTTTGGGAAATACGTATTTAATGTAATGCCTTCACTCCCTTTAAAAATGAAAACCCTTTCCCTCACTTTCTCTTATTTGTCAAGGCCGAAGCCCTATAGAGTCGCGACGGGACTCGTCCCTCTAGTCTGTAAGGGGTTTTTTTTCTTTTACCCCACTAATCCCTGGGCATAGGTGCGTAGGGAGAAATCACGACCGGTTTACTCCATACCCTCAATACTTGGGTAAGGCTCACCCCCTTTGCGAGGCATACATACTCCTGCGTCTATTAAACCCAACGAGAAAAGCTCAGAGCCAAGCACATCCTTGGGTCTAACGACAACCTAGGGGGTTTAGTGTTCAGTGGCAATCTGTGTGCACCCTCTAAAGCAAGAATTTCTAACCTTTACATTCTTTCTAGGGGACCTTCATCTCTCTCTCTTTCCCTCTCTCCCCCACTAGAAAGGGGTAAAAAATTAATCTCTCTCTCACGAGAGATTAACACTTCCGTCATTATAATAAGCACGTATCTCTTCACTGGCCTCCTCTCTCAAGATGGTGTTAGTGTACAAATTTTCCCCCTCCATTACTACCACTTTTAACGCAACTTTTCTAAGGTGGCTATTATACTGCCACACAACCCGTAAAGTTGCTTACTTGTTGGGCGTCTAGTTTTTACATGAGCGGGTTTCCTCTATCCTAATGTTAATCTAAACGTAAGGTACGGTAACCTAACCTTACCGCACCTTTTACATGACATCCTGCCCTACATTAGTGTTAAGTGTGGAATAACAAGCCCCCTATCCACACATTCATCATCCATCCACTTCCACTCACATCACTATCCCCCTTCCACTCGGCTCGTTTTCCACACTGCATCCCACGTGGTGTAGTTGTCACATCACCCCCCATCCACACTACCTTCACGCATCCTACATCACCATAAACACACTGCATACGCGCTACCCACATCACTTTCATTTTCAACAGCGGGTCGGAGGTGTGCATGTTTCCCTGTTGCAACCTTTCACATACTCCGTTTCGGCTTTTCCCCGGCCCATCACTATGCTTTATCAGCGTCTATGTAGCATGTGGTAACCCGGGGCCCACTGTTACGTTAGTATCATTTTTCCTCCACGGTCTGAGCGAACTAGTCATAATCACTAATGGTACTCTGTACACCTATACTCTATACACACCATACTGTACAGTATGTGATCACTAGGTAACTGGCACTTGACAAAAAAAAACCCAACTAACAAGGCGTTTTGGGTTTGGGTCGTGGGTACGCGGATACCATCGAATGGATCCAAAACCCCTGTCACCAAAATGGGAGTGTTCTTTTTGACCATCTTAGCGATACGCACGCGAAATGCTCAAGTCGTTATCCTAATATAATTTACTATCTTTGGTAACTTCAGTCGCACTGTTACCCCTTAACGATACGCACATGTAATGCTCAAATCGTTATCCTAATATAATTTACTAACTTTGGTACTTCAGTCTCACTGTTACCCCTTAAGATACGCACATGTAATGCTCAGTCGTTATCCTAATATAATGTATACGTATCTATCCCCACTTCCAACTGTTTTCCCTCTCAAATTATTTTTCAATTTCCTTCTTTTCTCCTTGTCCTCACACGGCTGGCTGTGACATGTTGTGGTTGCCCCCCTCTGCTCATTTGTGGCGCTTGGCCCCCTGGTCCACCAACAGCATCCTACCTTGGGACCCTAAGTAATACACTCATTAGTCCCTGGTCAAAAAAAGGAATCCCCAGTAATCATGTCTACATCTCTAGTTAACAACTTTTACAACATCCTTACAGGGCAAATAAGGTCACCCCCCGTGGGCTTACCCCCCGGGGAGTCCGTCTGCTACTAAATGCAAACCTGACGTTCACTCCCCTTCCATTCTTTTTCGATCGTGGTAAACTACCCACTGGTTTAAAATTAAGCCTAACCTGATTCGGGAATGAGGCGTGGAGGAAATTCCTCGTTAGCTTATTATACTTATGTGTTTTTCATCTTTTTTCCCCTATTAATTAATTTCTCGCGTTACAAAGGATAGCCCGGGGTAACATATACATGCTAACCCGTTGTCACGTTTTTTTACGAAGGTTTGACTATCTTACGTTTTTTGTTGCCCCTATGCTTCCCTTTTCAATAACTTGGAGAAATACTTTGAATTCCCTCCAAAAGTCCCAAAAAACAAAAAATTCCCAACCCCAGGACCTAAACCCCAAGTTTTGGGGAAAAACCCAAGGGAGTGGTACCCCCAGCTAGACGTATTAGGCAGTGCGGGTTGTGGTATCGAGGGCTGACATAAAGGGCGTTATGTGACACGTTTTAGACTTCCCGAATGTGGGGCAGGTTTTGTATGTTTTTTTTTTTTTTGCCTTCCCGGAAAGGGCATCCCGCAGCCCGGGGGTTTAAAGTCATCTATATTAACACCTTAAAGAATTTAGCTGAATTGCCCTAGAAGAATTCTTCCCGATGGTTCCCTACTCCGTTAAGATGCACTCATCGATAGGGGGGGAGAAGACTTCCAAAGGTGCCCATTGCAGTTTGTTCTCATTATCCACCGTTCACCCCCCAAAAAAGGAAGACCCGCATTTCCCTTTAAATTTCATATTTTTTCCCGGGGGGCCAAAAACCCCATTTTTAAAAGGGCGAACCTTTGAATTTGTGGGCATATTGTTCTTTGCAGTTTTTGATAGCCTAAAAACCTCTATTTTTGGGAATTGTCGGGTGAAAACTTTTGCACCCCTGAGTTTTTTTGGGAAAAAATGCGACTGATATGGGAAATGGGAATCCTGTTGGGACTGAAATTTGGGGTGGGTATAATAAGGGGGCATATACACACATGTCAGACCTTTGACAATGTTTTTACTACCAAAAATTTTTGTATTGATTAGCTTTATCACCTAAAACTATTGATATATAAAATTTTATCAACAAAAAGGTATGGGAGGTCAAAAGGTCACAATATGGGCGTGAAAGAAATTCTCGAGCTGACTTTGGGCCTTTTCCTTTTGCTGTCATATTTACATGCTGCCCTCATAAATTGGACGGGGGTAAAAAAAAAAAAAAAGCGGCAATTTTTGTTTTATATCGAATTGTTGTGTTCTGTTTTTTTCCTCATTAGTGTGATATTTGTGATATCGTGCAATGAACGGTTTTTTTTTAAGGCCTACACTGGGGTGTTTTTATCATTTTTTTATCTTATTATTTTCTTTTAGGGGCTTCTATTTTGATGAATTGAATAAAATAATTTTGGAAACTTTTTTTTTCTACTTTACTCTATTATATTAGCCCCAATTTTTTTTTGTCTGCTTAGATTTTTTTATCTACAATTATTATTTTTATGTTATTCATCGACAATAAAAAAAAAGAATGGTATTGTTTGATACAATTTGCACAGCTTGGGGCTTTTTGGGTTTGGGGTCAAAACCCTGCATATTTGGCAATTTGACATCCCTTTTTTTTACTGGATTTTGGGGGATGTGTTTTTAATTTTATTTATACCTATCAATCTAGTAGTGTTAATTTAAAATTTTTTTAAAAAGGGGGTACTTTTTATTTGGATTTAAACTGCAACTTTTTTTAAGCTTTTTTTAATTTTGTTTTTTTTTGTTTTTCTTAATTTAAAAACATTTTTTTATATATTTTGCTACATTTTTTTTAAACAAATTCTACCATGTTTTTTTTCATTTGGGGTGACAAGTCGTGAAACACTGTGACCTTTTTTTTTTTCCCCGTTTTTCCGGCGTGGGGCTTGGTTAACTCCAAGGCTCCCTGTTTTTGAAGGATCAAGCGAGGTGATGTCTTCATCTTCACTCCAGCTGTTTCGTTGATGAAATGGGGACTACAGAACAGTGTAAAAGAGATTGTCAGCACTTACACTCTCCGTGCCAATCACTAGTCATGGTGGTTCGGGTTCAAAAGGAAAGAGAAGAAAAAAGTGCCCCCTTTCCCCACATAAAAAACGCTTGGTAAATCTCTAAAAATATTTGACTTCAAAAACATGTTTTTTTTTTTGGGGTTTTTCTGTAATGTTGTGGGGTAGAAAAAACCTTCCGGAGGCGCCCCTTTGTTGCAGACAGCTGATCGGGGGGAAAAAACCTGTCTTTTAAGGATTAAACCTTAAAAACGGAAACGGGGAGATGGAATGAATGGGCTAGGCAGGTTGAAACCGAACCCAAAGGGGCATGAGTGCCTTCGTGGCTGCAAAGCCAGTACCGAACGACTGTAAAAAAATTTTTATGTTTGCTGAAAGATCAGGACTCGGCACCCAAAACCTAAAAGGATCCCGAAAATACATTGGCCCAAACTTTAAATGACTGAACAAAAACAAGAAAAGTTTTGGACTCGAATGAACTCACGAACAGATGACATCGGCGGGGATCAAACTAAGCAACTGTTTGTTCTAAGAAAAAAAGTATTTTGGAGACAGGTACTTGGTTTTCCCTGTTGGCAAGTGGTTTGTCTATCCTTTATTTCGAGACAGTACTAAAATGTTAAAGCTTTAACAATGATGGGGATAAATCCTAAAATTGATAATTTTTAACAGCTTTTGAAAGCGCATAGCAAAAAATCGCAGCGTTGCCCCAAAATAGGTCCCATATGTGTCCTATAAACCCTGGGTCATGCTTGGGTATGCTTCCCACTCTACTTGCTCTTTTGGAAAAAACGTATCTGAAATTTTCAGGCGAACAATGCATCAGTTATGATGGGAAATATTGTCACTGGGGTTGTGTGTGGTTGTCCCCCCCTCTACAAAATTTCCCCTAGGGTCACGTTAACCCAAGAATTATTGACGAAATTAGAAACTGGGGGGTTGCTTGTACTTTTTATAGGCCGTTTGCTCAAATGATCGCTGCCACTCTGCATCTATAATCCAAGCCCCTTTGGGTTTAGCAATGATGGCCCGATTCAAACAAAACGCCAAAATTTTATGCCCGATAGCATCACCTAACGGGGTAACTTCACCTTCCTTGCGCTGTTGATAACTCAAAATCCTCTGACAGGGCCACCTGAACTGAACAATACACGGCTGAAGAAAATCAAAATTTGGATAAAATAAAAACAAACCCTGCCAACTAAGGGGTGAGTGTGGCTGGGGATTCCCGTTCTCTTTTTGTTGCTGTCGAGCAAAATAGAAAAATGTCGGAATCGCGGACATTGCTGAAAAAAAGGAAGGACCAAGCTTGGATGAAGAAAAAATGAATAAGGGTGACAGTGATGATTGATGTTTTATTATATGAGGTTTCCTCATTGGACCTACTGCAATAAAATCCGTTTCTAAAACCTTGTGTATTTTGTTTTTTCTGTGGGCTAGATTGCTTAATCCCCTTTATTCATGAAAACTGTAATAAAGCTGATTATTTTCTGTAAATGTTTTAATGTATACGCTACCCATTTTTGCGGCCATCTTTGATTGGGGTTTCGAAAATATTGTTATTGTACTTTTCCCAGTCAATTGGATGGGTTTTAACTTATTTTTTGTTATGTAAATTTTTAGTTTTAACAGCCGTCTATTTTTCAGACCGTATAAAAACAAAATCTACTTAATTTCATTTATGTTTTGGATTCTTGACCACAAAAAACCCTTGGGTTTGACCCAAAAAAGACTGTTGTAAGTCAAAAAATTAAGGAATTATCAAAAAAAACCATTACCCCTTGGTGTTTATGTATATTGCCCCATCTTTTAATTTCTCGAAAGCTCAAAGGGGGCCATAAATTGCACTCGTTGGGTTCATATTAATGATCCATCATTTACTCCTCAGTTTGACACTGTGATCAAAAACCGCAGAGAAAAATTATCCCCAATTTTTCCAAAGGGTTTCCCCCCCTTGGCTCTGACTAATTGGGGCAAGGATGGAAACCTGTTGAAGCCGAAGATGGGTTTAAAGCACCAATTAGTCGGACTTGTCCCAAAGGGCCATGTGTCACTTTTGGGGAAGAAAACCCGAAAATAACAAACAA
This sequence comes from Chionoecetes opilio, assembly GCA_016584305.1. Lineage (NCBI taxonomy): Eukaryota > Metazoa > Arthropoda > Malacostraca > Decapoda > Majidae > Chionoecetes > Chionoecetes opilio. Next base: position 34,906 of record JACEEZ010001086.1, on the reverse strand, counting down.
TTTCCCCAAACCCCCCTGTCCCCCTGCCGGCAGTGAATGTCTGCGACGTAGCGCGGTCCCCTTTTTCGTTCATTTTGCACCACAAAAGTCCCTCTGTCCGTCTCCGTCCTATGTTCTCCCGGCTCGTCCGTGACCCCGTAAAATATAATAGAACACTATGTTATTGGATGAAGAATTTTATTTGGTAAAAATACGCATGGTTTTTTTGTTTAAAGTTTCACAAAAGAAATTTACAGTAATTCGGATTTGACGGGCGTGCCGGACGTGCGCGGATGTCTAGCGCTTCTTTGGCATCCACCCGTTCCCCCCTGTCATCTATAGTCCCCATGGGCGTCCGTGACGCGTAAAAAAATATTAACACGTGTTATTGGATAAAATATTATATTTTTATTGTATTTTATAATTTATATTTTTAACCCTTTTACTGCTGGACCAGGATATTTTTCTACGCTCCTTGCTAGACCCAGAAGACGCATCGATTTTCTTCCCGCTACTTGACAATTTTTTTGGGGGGTGTAGTGCAGTGGTTCCCAACCAGGGTTCCATGGTCCCCCCAAAGGGGGCCTGGAAGAATTTTAAAAGGGGGCCATAGAGATTCTAAAATCTAATTATTTTTTTTAAATTTTTTTATCGGGGAAAATATAAAATTTAAGAAATTTAAAACCCTTATTTTTTCATGGCTAGTAAGTGCAATAATTAAACCCTAATCATATTGTATCAGGATTAGCAAAAAATAGTTTTTTAGTCGGTTGGTGATTGTCATAAACCATAAAAGAGTTCATTGACTTACCCGATTTAAAAGCTAAGAATGTGTTCCAAAACAAACTCCTTTTCTACTTCTGGTTTCAATACGGAATTATATCCTAAAATAATATCTGGGTTTTTTACCGTATATGGCTACGTTTAAAAACACTCGGGGTAAAGACGACCCCAAATTTCTAATAAAAAACGTAGGTTTTGGGCTATACTCGCCGAAAGACTACCCTCCAAGGTGACCCTCAGCTTATACGGGTTTTCCTCAAAACACCAAAACCCCACAGGCACTCCTCAAAACATAATATGGTTGCAACCAACCCTAGGGTTACATTACACGTCCCGACAGCTTCTCATCTAGCTACACTATTATTTTCTTAAAAAAAAGTGAATTACGGTAAATGTTTATGTAAAAAGTATCTGTGTTTTTATGAAGGGAAGGGTAAGCCACCATCAATCATTACCCGCGGGAACAACATCCCGTAACACCACAGGCTTTAAGGTTTTATATTTTTACAGGGGGTTATGACGACCCCCAATTTTGGGGGCTATTTTTTAAGGTTAAAAAGGGCGTCTTATCTACCATATACGGTATTTTTTTTTGCCATTTGCTTCAACCTACCTGTGCATAACCTACCTTTTTGATAATTAGATTTTTATTTGTTTTTTAAATCTTTTGGGAAAACTTTCTGTTACGTGAATTTGTTATACCTTTAAAATTGCTGTTTTTAAAAAGTGGGGAAAATGAGTGTTTGGTTATGTGAATTTTTTTTTTTTTCTTTTATTCAACATGTGCTTGCAGCTCAAAAATAGGGAAGTATTTTAAAGGGTAGCTTTTTTCGCACAAAACTTTTAAAACTATAACAACAATAGCATACATTTTCCTTATGTATTTTATTTAAATATAAAAAATCGATGACAAGGCGTGTTCTGTTTTTTATATAAATAGGCCTACAGCTTATCAGCATAACAGTGCAAAAGGGATTTTTCATGAAAATATTAAATTTTTGCAGAAAATTTTCTATTATTTTTCTGGCTTAGCCTATTTTGTTGTAGGGTCCCACAGGTGGAAAGTGACTGCAAAAGGGGAATGGGACAAAGAAGGTTGGGAACCATTGGTGTAGTTGGTTTTGACGATAAGGGAGATGGTAGGTGTCCTCCCGGGGGAGATAAGGAGGGGATCTCTCTCTCTCTCTCCTCCCCTCTCTCGTTCTCTCTCTTCTTCGGGAACACACACACCCGCCCCACCACGCCCGCGCCCCACACACCCCACGCCCACCCACGCCCGCGCACACACACACGCTCCCCGCACACACACGCTCGCGAAAAACACACACCCACGCCCACCCATGCCTGCGTACACACATGCTCGCGCACAACAAAACACCCATGCCCGCGCACACGCACGTTCGCGAACACACACACCCACGCCCAACCACGCCCGCGGACACACACACACAAACCAACGCCCCACCCACGCCCGAGGATGGCCCTCCACCCCACCCACGCATAAGCGCCCCCAACACATACACGCCCACCCACGCCTGCGCACCCCACACTTGCTCGCGCACACACACACCACGCCCACCGATGCCCGCGCACACAACACGCTCGCGCACACACAACACACACCCACGCCAACCCATGCCCGCGCACACACGCTCCGCACAAAACCACCCACGCCCACCCCGCCTGCTCACACACAAAGCTCGCAAACACACACACCCACCCCACCAACGTCCGCGCACACACACGCTCCGCGAACACACAAAACCCTGCCCGCGCACACACACGTTCGAGCATACACACACTAGGGTGCATCAAATTATATATGAAAAAAACACTTCTCTTTTTTTGAGTTGTCCTATGTTTTCAGTTTTTGTTCCATTATAGCTAAGAACCACTCTGATGAAATATTTAAAAAATTGAAGTAGATTTTTAGAGGTCCCTCCAACCCCATGTAAATTTAATAGGCATGGGCCAGAATTTCCCTAAAAATGGCCATAATTTGTTCAATTCTGCACTGGTTACGAAATTTATAAACATTAAAAGTAAAAGAAAATCGTTCAAAAAAATAAATATAATTACTTTCAACATTTTTTGACATACACAAATATATTACAATACAGGGCTTTCTTGCCAAGTTATTATTAATTATTCAGCGGGAAACAAAGTTCCTGTTTAGGATTACTTGTACTAAATGTTCACTCCTAAATTAATTTACAATATTAAATGAAGTGTAATATGTCAAAATGTTTGAGATAAAGCAAAACTATATAATTAAAACATAGCTTTCATGTGATCTGTTCTATTCCTTATGTCTAATGGGAATAAAATGATAAGATTTTAAGGTTTAAACACACACTGAAAAATTACACTATGCATTAATGGATATGTTTTGTCACTGAATTGTCACAAATATTGTTCCTCATACGTCTATATCTCATAAAATTCCGATGTTAAATTCACAAATTAAAAAATTTACTCAAGAGCATCAGTATTGCTACGTTTACGAAGTTTACGTAGATTGGTTGCTGAGTTCCTGTCCTCCTCAACAATTTGAAGTACATTCGGAAGTGGCCATGGGACCTTGCAGTGTCAACGAAATCAGATTGAGAGTTTCACACCTCTTTCCGCTGCATCATTAATTACACTCACTGAGGCCACATTTTCACTGCTAGCTATGTAGGCAGCACTCATGCCCCACTCAGCCACGGGAAGTGGAAGAAAACTGTCATCAATCTCTAGACGGTAGATAGTAAACCAAAGAGTCTACTTCAACCAGGTCACTCAAGCGTGGTTGATGCAGTTATCGTTGGGAATTTGGGTTTGCCCCAACCTGCCCCAAAGCGATTCTTTTGGAGCATCTAGTTCACCAAGAAGAGGCTTGATGTAAGCAGGCATCTGCGATAGCTTGACGATCCAAGGGTGGCACTTGCTCACTAAACAGTGCTAATGGAATCAATCTCGGCTGTTAGATACCAAGATGCCGCTTCATTGCTCAGACTGCAGACTGTGAAGGGTTTTTGTTTGACAATCTCATATTGGAGCAGGCGTTTGTAAAGTTGAAAAATCATTCCATGGTGCATCAACAGACTTCATGCAGGTAAGCCACCAAACACCTTTACACATCGTGACAAAAGTAGCAAACGCACGAACTTTGGAGATTTGATGGTGATTAGTTAATAGTACCTCGTGGCAGTTCAGCAATGTGTTTTTCACTCAGTGCTATTTTCAACCCAGAGCAGCAATTTGGCTACCCATCCGGGCCTGTGAAGTTGCACCTGGACGTTGGAAACGCACCTCGCTATCTGAAGCATTTAAGGTACACCATGGACAGCTCACAGAATTCACGGTAGTCGTCTCGCTGAAATTCTACAACATTTGTGGCACATTCTACCATTTCAGCTTTCATTGGAGCTAACACCTACTTTTCCACTGCACTGTGATGATCTGGGCAAAATAGGAGTCCTTCTGTTGAAATATGTGGCAGTGAATGCCATTGCTACGAATTTCGGGTAAATAAGGATATGTCTGGTAACTTTGATGCTTCAATTTTCAGTCTTCAAAGACATGTGAGAGTATCACTTCACCAACATGATGGCGACAGGCAGACCATAGGAGTGGGTCCGCTGTAATGCATCCTGGATAGAAATGCAAGCTGCTGTAAGGTGGCCTGTGTTTGAACTTGTGTGTCAAAAGTCATGTTGACATTCTGTCTGTGCAGTGCCATCAGCCATGAGTTTTCATTGTAAGGTCTGCAAGGATTTTCCTGTGATTTGTTGTTGCCTTCTTATGGCTTGGAACCCCAGTAGCTTGGGTGTGTAGCATTACCAACAAGTACTGTCAGACGCTCTTCAGTCACACGATGGTTTGAAGTGTTGGAGTTAACTTGCTGTCCCAGTGCAACGTGCACAGCTTGGGAGGTGTCCAGTCATCACGAATTCTTTTTTGCAATATCACCAACAACCTTACGCCTTGCTCGATCTGCTGTTGCATATTGAACATCGCAACCTGAGAGAGCTCACCTCCAGATTCAACTATCACTGCTTTGTGTATGCAGCTTGCTGCATTGGTGTCATCTTCAGTCTCGTGCTAGTGGACACCTATTTTGGTCTACAAAGCAAGTCAGGTGGAACAAAAGTGTGTCCCAGGCCATTTCTTTAGTGAGGTTTTCTTTGCTTGTTGGTTTAGCTGCAGCAGCACTAGTTTCTTCCTGATCACAAAGAGAGCTCTCTTCAGTAGCAGAATCTTCACTGTATTCCTCTACGACAGATGCAGACTGGACAGTGCTGGAAGTACTTCCATTTCTTCACGAGCACGTTTCAGTCGCTTCGCTTCTGCCTCTTGACGAGAGGTTCGCCTGGAAAATGTCTGCTTAAGATGTGTATCTAATGAACCGAGGGTAGCAGCCCTATCCCCCTTTCTTTGACTCCCGAAAGGCTAAATCTTCTTGGTCCTTTATAAGGCTCTCGAAATTTGATAGCCATAGCTTAAATGGCCGATGCTAACAGGCGCTGCGAGTCTTCTAGCCGGCGCAGAGTGGATGGCTTATTTCGGCGACTCTTGTTAATCAAACGCAGTTTATTGTTTTCATCTAGCAGCTCAACAATTTTTTCACACTCTACGCTCGTGACCATTGGAATATTCGCCTTGTTGTAGAATATGGCTACTTGCTGGGGAACCAGCTTGGCCGTAGAAAAGGGACGTTTGCTCCAACAGACCGGGTTTCTTATACTGCGAGCAGCTTCATTGCGGTGGTATAAATCGCACCTAAAAACTTGCAAAAAAGTTGGCAGTCTGGAGCCAGTTTTTTGTAGCATCGTCTTTGTAGATTGCAGTCCCAAAGCCCAAAACACCTGAGTAGCCTGGCGAGTTGATGAGGTAGCCATTGACTCTGGTAGTCTGATGAGTCAGACACTTAGTCCGTAGCTGTGACTGGATGCTGAATCAGTGCTGAATCTGCAGTTTAAATGAAAATTTCTATTTAATTCTAAGTTTATTATTTGTTTATAAAAGAAAAAATATAAAAACACATTCGTAGAACTATAATAATAGGCATCTACAACGTTCTACATAAGTTCATAAATGGAGAATATTTAGATGCCTCGATCATTTCATTATGATATAAAGGACCTATATTACGAAATTTAACTTGCATAGGGACTCTAAATATTTCTCACTTGTGAAATTTTTTAAACAAAAGCTTTTTTTCATCAAGTGGAACAAAATTAAAAACCAGACAATCAATTTTAAGCTTCATTTTTTTGATGCACCCTAACACACACACCCACGCCTACCCACGCGCGCGTAACACACACACGCTCGCACACACCACACACACACACACACACACACACATACACAGATGGAAAATAGCTGAGGAGCGTTAGAGAGACAAAATTCGACAACCGTGCTCCAACGTGAGTTGGAGTGGGAGCAGGGACTAATTTCACACGGTCCCCTTTGCCTTCATAAAGAGCCGTCATTAAAATCGTCTAGAGACGTTCTTAGCAAGATACCTAGAGAACGTCCCCACAGATGCGCTTAGCAGTCAAAGGGTTAAATTTATATTTAACGTAAAAACGGTTATTTCTCAAAATAATTCTACAATTCAAAATGATTATAATTCAACTTAACCCCAAAACCATCCTAAACCTAACCCTAAGGCAAAAATTAAATTGGTTATGTTAAGGTTTGGTTTAGGTTTGATTAATTTGGTTAGGTTAGGATAGGTTTGGGGTTTTGTAGAGTTATTAAAGTTATAACCGTTATTTAGGTTAAATAACCCGGGAGGGAAGCTAATCGGGCGGGGGAAGCTAATCGAGCGCTACACCGGTGTTATGCCGAAATCGGGCCCCCCTCGTAAAAACGTCCCGATACGCCCTTATTTAACTTAAAAACCCTACAAAACCTAACCCAAAACTATCATAAACCTAACCTAACCTAAACCAGACCTAAACACGACTTAAAATATTTTATATATAACTTAACCTCAACCTGAAAAACTATCTTTGGCGATCTGAGGGGTGATCTGATAGACGTTTATAAAATTGTTAAAGTGATACAATAAAGGAGATGTAGGAAAAGTTATTACATTTATCAATCAGGGTAGAACAGAAGTAAAGGATTCAAGCTGGAAAAGCATAAATATAAAAAGGAAGTAGGGAAAAAATGGTTCACAATATGGGTGGAAAGTGATTGGAATGGATTCAGTTGTCAGGTGGTTAGCGCGGAGTCAAGAAGGAGTTGTAAAAAGAGGCTAGGCAATTTAATGAATGGGGATGAAAGGCGGATGTAGGCTATAGTGTTAAGTAACAGGAACTACCACCGGCCGCTGTTATTATAATCTATGCTGGAACGTTTCTTTTTTTTGTTATAGGGACATATGTTAACCCCTTATGTTTACTTCCTGCATGTACTTTTATACTAGTATCTCCTTATTATAATTGATTAAACTAAAAGGTAGATGATTTATGGGCTGATATGTTAAAGACGTGACACGCCCTTTCCACGTCATCATAGCCACCAAGGACAGCACCTTACAGTCACGGCCACACCCTGACGCCCGGGCGGGCACCCTGGCCACGCCCTGGGACGCCCTGCCTCCCTTCTGGGACAAGCCCATGACGTCAGAGAGCTAATAACGTATTTTGTGTGGGGTGCATCGAGATCATTCCCGTGTGGTGAATAATTTGTGCATTGATATTAACAGAGGACTTTGATTACAACGTGCTGTATACGAACGGGTTTAAAATCTATTCAGTTATTTCTAATAATAATTATAATACAACCTGTGGTTTGATTAGCCATCCGCTCGGTGCCACGTCTTCCACTCTTACCAAACGTAAGTATATGTTATATCATACGTAGTGAAAACCCTATGGGGGTAAATATTTGATGGCTTACGGGGGAATGAAAAAAATCCAGTGATTTTTTAAAACAAGGCTGTTCAGTTCTCGGAATATTTGATACAAGACGACAAATTGTGGAACAAAAAACACTTGAGCGAAGTTGTGTGATAAACGGAGAAGTGCGTGGATAGTTAGATCCGCCTAGAAGGAAAATGGTCACGGGTGTTTACGTTAACGATACAAAAATTTACCATAAATCGCAACCATACCCCGCTTCTTACCCCCGCTCCTCACTCTCTACTCCACATTCACTATCCACACCTCATCCACATGTAATCCACACTTTCCCCGACACTAATTAAAGAGTGATCTCTAGCAAAATAAAGAATATTGATAAATATATAGAAGCTTCCTGTTTACTGAGGATAAAAGGTACATTAAAACCCCTTCGAATACTACAAGGTGATCCTGTCCACAAGCTGCTTAAAAGAAGCAAGACCTGACTACAGCTCCAAAATGGAACACTGTGGAAGGAACGACTAGGCTTGGTCGTCGACGCCCACTCCCAGCGCCAACGCCTCTTCCACTTGATGACTCAAGGTGGTGAAAGACTCAGCGCCACACCCTACCTTTCTGGCTTGAAACCCCCTAGACGCCCCACCTTTTTAACTCTGGATGGTGTTAGGATAACCCTTCCTAGAAGCTTCGCTTCTAGGAAGATTATATTTGCTCCAAACCTGACATACTTAGGTGAGATTAACATGGATTTGGGGATGGGCACTCTACTGAAATTTAAAAAATTACGTCACTAGTTTTCACATAAAATTGCTTGTGATTTAAATTTAAATTTCACATTTTATGGATTAATTCTCCATGTGAAAAGAAAACATTTCATGAGACAGTTTTAATTTTACTTCATATTATTCATCAATACTAATACTACTAATACCTTATTTTTTTTTTTAATAAGCTAAAGTATCCAATTTTTATCTTTTCTCCTCTCTCTCTCTCTCTCTCTCTCTCCCCTCTCTCTCTCCCCTCTCTCTCTCTCTCTCTCTCTCTCTCTCTCTCTCTCTCTCTCTCTCTCTAATATATATATTATATTATATAATATATAAAAATATAATTTTTAAATTTAAAATATTTTTTTTTTCTGTGAAATATCCTTTTAATATTTTAGGAGTTTTGTCTCCCGTTAGGTTGGGAAAAGGTACCCCTACTATTCTTTTTGGACTTTACGTGCTTCAAATTTTACGTTGCCCCGGAGGGAAAATTTGGGTTTACGTCTTTGGAGCGAATCAATGATAATACTCCAGATACCGTACCTTGGTTCTTGGAAGAATTTCAGAGCGTGGATCAACCCTTGTTAATTCCCAAATATAGTAGTTCCTTGAAATTCACCGTCCGTACCAGTGTTCACTTTCTACTGATAGATTGGTAAGGGGAACACCCCCTAAGTCTGAAACGAATTCACGCTTTAGCCCTTGCTAATACCCACCTACCAATTCGTTCATCAAACAACGGTAACTCCCTAGTGAAATGTGGAAAATCGTTAAAGCCACGGTAATTTGTAATCATGTAATTCCCACCGTACGCCAATACACTTATCGTGTTCGTCCCGAAAACCACCGTGGGTTGGACATATGTATAGGAGGCCCAAGCCAAGTGAGAAGACTAACAGTGGAAGCAACCCTAAGTGAAATTCGTGAAGGAAAAAAAAGCCGTCGCTCTTGTTTTTATTGCGACTGGCCCGGGCTTTTCACATTTCGAAATAGGTGTAAATTTTTAAGCCGTGCGTTAGCTTTCGACATACAGGTGTGCCATATCCTTTAGACTTAACTACGGGTTTTGTCAGTTTGGTAACTCCGTCGTCCAGCAAAAACAAATTTGGCTCAAGCACAAACGCTTGATCACTTGTCACTATTGTGGATATATCCCAAGCAAAAGTCTGAATTGTTTAGAACTGCTTAAGCGGTACCGTGATGTTATAGCCTTGCCCCAGTTAATCGTTAGATTGAACTGATAAAAGTAACAACCACATTATATTTAACCTGGAACACATCCTGTGTATATTCCAGCCTATTGTCCCTCACAGTCAAACACTAATTGTTGATGGGCAAATTGAAGACATTTGGATCAGCGTGTATCCAAATTCCCGTTCACCGTGGGAAATCGCCTATATTCCTCGTTTCCTAAAAAGGAAAGACAGTTAGACCTGTAATTGATTTCCGGCGAGTAAATGAAGTCCACGGAGGATGATAGGTATACTTTTTCCCCGTACTAAAGACCTAGCTGACATTAAATCAGGACATTATCATTAGGTCAGGGTTAACACTATGTTCAGCAGCCTTGATTTGGTTAGTGGCTACTGGGAGGTCCCCATGGCTCCCGCATCTAGGGACGTTACTGCCTTTAGCACTCCTAGTGGACCTACGAGTGGCTCAAGAATGCCATTTTTGGTTAAAGTCAGCCCCTATTACTTTCAAAGAATGGTTAATTATCTATTTTCCGATATGCTAGCAGAAATGTCTATGCTTACCTTGATGATCTTATAATTTGTAGCAAAGACTCGGAGTCTCATTTGCTATTTTGGAAGCAGTACTCCTGAAGTTGAGAAATGTTCTCTCAACCTCAACTCAAACAATAAATAACTAACCCAAACTAAACTACTAATGTGATCCTATGTAGAATTACCTTTTTGGTCATGTGGTAATGATATGGACTTCATACAATGTCAAAAATAACTGCAGTTACAAATTTTTCACGGACCTCGAAGTATAAAATGCCCGTTTTTTTCATTGTTTTTTCTGGTTATTTAAAATTTTTATATCTTTTTGCGGGGTTGCACGTCTTACCAAATTTATTACAAAAAGACGTTCACTTTAATTGAACGCTGTTATGAAATATATTTTAGATCAAAAAGTCCCCAAAATACTCCCCCTGTCTTGGCTTTCCCAGACTATAGGTTCCTTGTTTCTTTACACGGTGTCTCTGCATTAGGGATGGCTGTTTTGGCAGAGGGAACGCCCCGGGGAAACAATCGGCTATTGCTTCGCGAGTAGATTTGCTTCCGGCAGAGTCTAATTACCACTTTACTCACCTAGAATCCTCGCATTGTCTAGGGTCTGAAAATTTTTTAGAGATTTTTTTCCTAGTTTTATATAACCGTATATCTGATCACACAGCTGTCACTGACTTTTTAAAGGGGGAAACCTCTCGGAAAACGCGCGTTGGTTTTTTTACAAACAGGAAAATTTAAATCCAAATTTTAAGTACTTTCCAGGTCGAAACAATGTTGTGGCGATGCGCTTTTTAGAAATATACATGTTGACTGGGACGAAAAAGTCCCCCCGTTGCTCAAAATTTGTCACAACTGAAAATGCGTTGCCCCCCGTCAAATGACGTGGGGAATAAAATTTAATATGGGCTGGAAACGGATACCATCAACTTTTTTTAAAATCCCTTCCTTTTTCACATTTTTTTTTTAACCAGATGGGCCCTTTTTTAGATTTTTTGGGAAAAAAAAACGGGCCCCGGTGAGCCAATTTTTTGATACCTGGTTTTGAACTGTGGTAAATGAACTAGTTCATGATCGTAATTAGGTCCCGGAAGAACGTACTCTTTCAGGCCCCCATAGTTTTTTTTTGGCCAAAAAAGGTTAGATTTGACGCATAAGTGGTAAGGGCGTGAAAATGTCTTACCCTAAAAGGGTCAAATTAAAAGTATACAACCTTTTTTTGATTAGTTGCCTTTAAAAACATTTAAAAACATTCACAGTGACGATTTTTAAAAGGACAATGCTAAAGCCTGTTTGGCTTAGTAGAAAGTGCTAGCCTTAAAACGATGCACGCGGCTTGATACAAACAAAAACAAATTACCTCTGACCAAACTCATTTCTTATAATTTACGCCCCCTAAAAAAATAGCTTTTCTGTTCCAAAAAATGACTGCCCACTTCCTCTTCTTCAAATTTTTTCCCCCCCAAGACTTGAAAACATTGGTGTCTTGCCCCTTTCATAATCCCTTTAGGAAAACCATCCTCAAATTTAGTCCGAGCACAAATTTTTTATAAGTTTTTACTGTGGTTAGAGCAGCACTTTCCCGTTTGGACTAATTCGGTTAATTTTTTTGTAAGAAACTAAAAAACACTACTAACAAAAAATGGTGCGTATGATTGGAAAGTCACTCATTCACTCTTTCCCGTTAAGGATTTTATGCATGCCTTGAACTTAGGAAGGAAAAATTTACGGGTTTAAAAACCCTTTTGGGTTGATTTAAGTGTTTAAACACTATTCCCTCTCCTTGAAGCGGTGCTAACGTCAGAGGGCCTTTGTTATACATGTTCCTTTTAAATCCAAACGGTGTTTGTGTCCACAGAATTAAATTTTTTCCTTTTTCAGTGAAAGAATTTCTTATAATACTGAATCAACCAGTACTGTGGTGTTGATTGATAATGAATAACCCAGTATGCTACTGGAACGCATGTCTGATTTGGATAGGTGCCGTACATAATATTTGAACCTGTATTTTTGCCGAGCATCTCTCTTTACCTTTATGCCTGTAACCTTTGAGGGTATTCATTTTGTGAAGTGGTGCTAACTTAGGCAAATGCTTCTCAAGCCTTATCGTTGTGTCCTACACCCACTTTATTTCACGACCATTCCTTCTTAAATGTTTCTCGGACATCACTATTTCTTCTTTTTCAAAAAATATTATATATTTCGAAGTTTCCGGTCATTTCGAGATTCTTATTGCTAGCTATTTGCGCTCTGACTATTTGAATACCTTTCCTGAAAAACTGCAGAAGGGTTTGTAGCTAATTTCAGTGCTTGACTTTTCCCTATTGATAGTTTGAAGTATATACATTTCCAAACATTAAATATGTCACTTTACCATTTATGAGCTTACATCTCTAACTTCTCAGAATTGGGAAACGCCGTACAGGACTCTATACCTGTCTACCTAAACCTGGCTGTTCATTCTCCTTCCATGGTTATGCCCATCATAATCATCATTATCATAGTAATTCCACTTTGCTTTGTTGTTAGGAAAGGCCCTAACGTTGTATGTTCCCCTGAAGGGGAAATATCCGACTAAATCAGGTACATACTGATTGTAACATGGTTAGGTACAGTCTCTAGGACAGCGCGAGGACGCACCGGGAAGGTGACCGTGCGATGTTGGTTATAGGGCCCCATTGTTAACCCCTATATGTTTACTTCCTGCATATACTTTTCATACTAATATCTTCTTATTAATTATTAACCCCCTCGCATTCTATGAAAGCGTTAAAGCGTCATTCGAGAAGAACACCTATGCGTCTGGAACACCTATGACGTGGAAACGCGTCATTCAGCTCTCCGCGGCAGAAAAATATTCGCCTAAAATCGATAATAACGCTATCTGCGTCATTTGGGCAAGTGTTTTTGAAACTTCCCCACATCATGGCAGAGCGCAAAATCAAATATTATAGTTGCCCCCCGGCAGTCAGCCTGTCAGGGCGTTGTGAGCGGCGGTGATTTAAAGGCCGACCGTGGACTAAAGTGTCTGCCCCCTCAGTGAAATTTTGCGTGTATTTGTTTCATAATAAATCTATGTGAATGACTGTCAGTACATATATAATGAGGATCACGATACTATGTACTGGAAATAGCTATACCATAATGTGTAACGTGATAACGGACAGTTCAAGCTCATGAACGATGCTTATAGCGATCTATACCTTTGCTATTAGCTTCATGTTGACTTTGTGTTAAGCGGCTATCACACGGTGCGTTTGTGGACTGTTTCGCGAACTTGCCATTTGGTTGACTGTTTGGTCAACTTGAGGTCATTTCGCCGAACATGTTCGTGAAATGGTTTTGTGAATTATAAAAATGTTGCACTACGTCGCTTCCCTTTTTTTTTTTGGGTAAAGTCTATACTTTTAGTAGTTATAATGTTTAAATTATTAAGCATTGAAATTAACCATCTATAATGCGTTCAGTAAAATTAAACAGTCGTTTATATTTATAGTGAAGATTTTCAGAATTGAAGTGATTGATGTGTTATAATTTGCGTAGAATGATTACTAGAAAGAATATGAGATCTGAAAGTTAACGGGAGAGAATGGAAATATCGTTTGGGTTTTCACTGAAATGGGATGTGAAATGAATGAGTGGTTGAAAGGACAGGAAGAGAATGGATGTTATTGCTGCGGGGACTGTGTGATGACTGGTAAACAGGGGACGGATGATTGAGACAGGAAAGAGTTGGAGAGAATGTGGTTGTTTGTTTGTTTGTTTAGAGGATAATTCCTCAGAGCCATAGTGATCTACCGCTCGGGCTTAGTTTTGGCCGAAGCCACCACCCCGGGAGGGGGGTCACAAAAACCCTCGGCTAACACCCGATACCCATTCACTGCTGGGTGGACAGGGGCTCGGGTTTTAAAAAAAGACCAACCCCTCTGTCTTCGCTCCGCCGGGGGATGAACCCGGGACTTCTCGGGTTGTGAGCCGAGCGTGATAACCACTACACTACGGGCCACCTGTAATATCAAGATCCGATAAATGGACGAGGACTGCGCGGTCCTTTTCTGAGACACTGGACTAAAAATATGGTTTATATCACACTAGGACCGAAATTGCTTACACAATTGGCGTGTGGTTTTGGGCCATCGGGCAATTGGGCGGGCGGGAGGGCGCCCGCCACAGGTTTTCGGTGGCCACAGGTAACATGACCGGCGGCCGCCCGCCCGCCGCCCGCCCGCCACTCGATTTTGGGCTCTGCCACGCCCTGCTGGGATGAAATATTACCCTAACCTAACCGAACCTAACCTTTTAAAGGGAGGGGCTCCGTCCCCTTCGACCCCCGACGGAATATTAAACCTAACCGAAACTTTACCTAACCGGGGCGCAGTTCTCGTCCTATATTATTTAAGCCACAGAACGGTCTTCATCTGTGCTCAGTTCTCTTTCTAACAATCACCCCCTCCCTTTTCCATCACCAGTAGCCCACGTATATATATGCCCCTAAAAATAAAACATTAACAACAATCTCCGCGCCTTTCGCTGTCATCGCTTCATCTTTGTTGTTATTGTTGGGTGAAGCGGTTGGCCCCAACCGTGTGCTAGATGTGTTGTCAGTGTTCGACGAAACAGGCCCCACCAAAAGCTTGTTTGTTCGACGAAACAGTCCGACGAAACGCTTCGTGTGATACCCGCTTTAGCGGATTATGAATAGAAAGTGAACTGTACAGGTGCGAGTTGATTTTTAATATGAATTGTACACCGGGAAATTTTTTTTTATTATATATACCATGCACACATTTATATTTTTATTACTGCGTGTTTGCACCCCCACTAATTTCTTTTGTGTGTACTTGGTTATTTTAGGTGTTTTTGAAAAAATATACTGAAACAAGCGCATCTTCGATCGTTGTGATGCTTGACTGGGGGGCGTATGGGGTGCACGTATGTGGGTGAAATGCATAATTTTTTTTTTTGTCTTGGTACTACAGTATATTTCATCAAATATTAAAAAACGTGAGACGAAAGGCGGTGACTACATCAGGGCAGAGGAAGAATGGGGTTTTAGCTCAAAAATTCTCCATCTCCAAAAATTTTTGAGGCTAGAAACTATCGCTTAGTGGCAATTCTTGTCTTACTGTTCTGGATTATCATTATAAAAATTTTGGTGCTTTTTTTAAAAAACCAAACCAAAACCAAAATATATGGTTTGTAAATTTAATTTTTTCTTTGCTAGTAGAGGGGTTCATTTTTACACAAAATATATCTCAGGAAATAGGGCCGATACGAAATTTTTAAAAAACATCCCAGAACTGCTGATAAAAAAAGAAATATTAATGTATAATAGAAAAAAAAATTTTGTGTGAGAAATTTTTCGAGAAAAAAAGGGTAGGAACTTTTAAAACACTGTCCGTAATATTTTAAGTTTTTTGAAAAAAATATTAAAGAAATTTCCCCAAAAAAAAAAGGGTTTTTAAACATATAACTAAAAGCATACATTCTTTTTCCCTTTTTTTTTAAAGAGTTTACCGGTGAAATAAACGGGTACGGTACACGTGAAACAAACACCACAGTCCCCCTTAAACAAGGCTTTAAGCCATCATGTTTAAAAGCACCTCTTCAAACAGATTTCCCATTTTTGCTGGCCTACACCTCATTTCTTACCCACCCAAAGTTTCATCCTCACAGGCCCCCCATTTTTGGTTGTTTAAAAACTTACCTCGCCCCAAAACCCCGGACTTCCTCTTACCAGTTTTACATCCCCTTTTTAAAACCACACGAAAATACCTGCTACCCTTACCCGGTCTAAAACGCT
The DNA here is from genome assembly GCA_016584305.1 of Chionoecetes opilio. Classification (NCBI taxonomy): domain Eukaryota; kingdom Metazoa; phylum Arthropoda; class Malacostraca; order Decapoda; family Majidae; genus Chionoecetes; species Chionoecetes opilio. The sequence goes on along the minus strand of JACEEZ010001086.1, from coordinate 18,978 downwards.
ACACACACAGCTTTCAAAACCACGGCGGGAAAAACCCCCAGGGCCCCTTCAGCTACCCCAAAATTGAAAACTTAAAACGCCTTCGCTTTCTGGGGCCAAAATTTCCCCAAAACATTGCACGGGAAAAAGGTGGCACGGGGCGACCCGATTTTCCCCATCATTTAACAGCCCAGTCAAAACCCTACACCCCCCCCTTTTTTCCAACAGGGCCCCCCTCTGCGGCTGGGAAATTCAAAATCCCTCAAATCCTCCCTTTACCCCCAAAAACCCCCTTTTCCCTTTCCCCTACCCCACCTTACTTTAAATTAAGAACGAAAACGGGGGCCGATTTAAAAAGGTGCCCTCGCAAACACACAAAAACCCCAAGCCACTAAAAGACAAAAAATACCACCACAACTTAAACCGCCTAAAAAACTCTTAAAGAAAACTCCTCCAGCTGAAAAAACACGTACATCCCAAAAAAAAACACCCCCAAAATTTCCCTATATTTTAAACCCTCTACCCGGGACACAACGTCCCCTTAAATCTGTACAAAACCACGCTTTGCGGGGCAACTTCCAAAATCACATCCGAGTCCGGGGAGCCCCCTAAACTCTACCCCGACACATCCCGACAGCTTACCCCCCGGACCAAAAAACCGCACTGGGGGAAAGCTTAGTACAACGCATGGACGCAGGCGACCTCTAACTCCCTGATTTTTCGGGGCACTGGTGCCAAAATTTAAGGGGAAAAAAGAGGAACGTTTCGGGGAAAATTTTACTCGTAAACAAAAACCGTGTAAAAACCCCTTTGCCCAAGCCCCCGACGCTTTTTAAGCCCCGGGGAAAAACGGTTTTCCTACCGCCCCTTTTCCCCCTCACCCAACACCCCCAGCACAAACACATGAACATACCCACCCCCACACATGCACCGACACGCCCGTAGACACTTTCCTCGGGGCTACAAAAAACACAAACAGTTTTAAACTCCCGGAAAACCCTCTCCCCCCCCTTTTTGAGGAGGGGGTGCGCCAGGCTCTAAAAACAACCCCCACGCCTTTGCCCCAGGCCCCACGGGCATCCCCGGGCCCCGTTATAAAAAATCTCCCCCCCCCGATAATTTCCTCCCCCACACACTTTTTTTAAACGCCTCGCTCCCCACGGGCCTTTTCCCCAAAAAGGTTTAAAAAACAGCCCCCCAAATTCTCACCCCAAAACCCAAAACTAAACCCCTTTTACCTCGCCAAAAATTTACCGTCCGTCACCCCCTCCTCGACATTCTGGGGAAGACTTTTAAAAGATTAGTTTTGCAGCGACTTAAGACGATCTCGAGACAAAAAACCCCTTCCTGTCCCCAAAAAAAAAAAGTTTGGCTTCAGGAAGAACACTCCCCCACGACCCCCGAAAAACCACCATAGTGGCCTACCTCAAAGGGACCCCAAAAAAAAATTTTTAAAAATCAGTTTAGTGACAAAAGACGAAAAAGGGAAGCATTCGACACTGTGGGGGCACACAAAAACTCAAATAAAAAATTTAGCAACGCCCTTTGACCTCCCTCCTCGACCAAAACTTTTTTTCAATTTCCCCTGAAAAGACAGACAGATGAAAACCTTGACATACAAAACATTTTTCCGACCCTTTACCCACTACCCGGGCCCCCCAGGGCTTACCCTTTTCCCCAACTCTTTTAAACAGTACACTCATGACCTACCTGCCCCTACAACGCAATCTCTAAACCACCCCAATAGCAGACGACGGGGCCCCTCCTAGCACGCGACAAAAGTTTAAATTTAAATTTAAATGCCCCTCATAAAAGGGGGAAAATCACTGCAACCGCCAAAATGGGAGCTAAAGTGGGGGAAATTCCCTCCACCCTCAAAAAAACCAAAAGTCCCTTACATAAAAAAAAAACGCTTTTGGCCGAGAAAAATATTTTTATCCCGTTTCCCCCAAACCCACCCCAATCCCCCAAAGTCTTAAAAAAAGTACTCGGCTTAAAAACTAGATAAAGACCTCAAATTCCCCCCCACAAAAAGCCCCAAAATTTAGGTACCGGGGCCAGATTTGAAAGAACAGCCTGGTAGGTTAAAAATTATATTTTGCGGGGCTAAAACTTGAAAACTCTAAAAAAGGCCCTTGTCCTCCCTCTTTAAAAATTCCCCCCCCCCCTTTTTTCTATCCTGTGGAAACAAACTAATTTTCGCAAAAAAAAGAGGTCCAGAAAAAAGCCCACTACGCTCCGCGCTGGGAGTAAATTGGAAACGACTTCCAGCCCCCTTTTTCCCCCCCCTTAAGGGGGGGAGAAAAACTTTCCTTTCCCCCACCCCAACATCACAAAAACCCAACAGAGCAAAAAAAACCAACTCCCCCATGAAACCAACAAAAATTTGGACCAAATGTACACCTTCATCGACCTCCCCCTGCGAGCTAACCGTTTTCCCCGAACTAATTACTAACCCCAAAACCCAAACTCCCCCCTCCAATTACCCAAAACCCATTCACGTTTTCCCACAAACCCCCTCCCTATTTCCACAAAACCCCTTTTTTTTCACCCTTTTCATACCCCGGGAAGAGCCCAGGCCTCGGGTCAGACCTGCCTTGCACACCCCTGGGGTATTGTTTTAGAAAATTTTGCCAACCAAATGGCAGGGCGAGTCACAGCAGCCCAGGCCCAGGCCCCTTTTTCTGCCAGGGAAGGGATTCCTCAACAGAGTCACCACCACTACCCTACCCTTTTTCCTGCCCTTAAAAAACCCCAAAACCCCTTCCCAAACCCGCCCCTTCCCCTAAAGGGCAAGGCAGCAGGGGCCCCCGGCGGTTTTTTTTCACTTTTTGTCTTATACCTTTGATTCACCCTTTTTTTGTTTTGATACTTTTATTTTTTTTTTTAGGGCTGGCGCTACGTGCACCGCCCGCACCTCAAAAAAACGGTTCGGGTCCGGGGGGTTTTTTTCCTCCAGGCGGGCCAAGACACAGGCCAGGGGTGGCCACGGCTAAATGACCGTGACCAGCGCAGCCGCCGACGGGCCCCTCTTTGGGGGGGCCCCCCCCCAACCCCCCTTTTCCTTTCCTTTGGGGGGAAAGGAACCCCCCAAGGCCGGGGGGAAAAAACCCCCCCTTGCCCCCCCCCCCACCCCGGGGGGGGGAAAAAAACACCAAAAAGGGGGGGGGGGTTTTTTTCGGCCCCTCGGGGTTTTTTTTGGGGGGGGGGGAAAAAAACCCCTTCGTTGTCCTTCCCGCCACTTTCCCCCTTCCTTCCGGGTTTTTGGGCGAAGCCCAAAAAAAAACCCTTTTTGGGGTTTTTTTTTCCCCCCCTTTTTTTTAAAAATTTTTTCCCCCAAAAACCCCTTCCCTTCCACTCCCCCCCCCCCCCCAAACCCCCCCTATCCCACCGTGGGGGGGGCCCCCAAAAAAAACCCCCCCCCCGGGGGTTTTCCCCCCTTTTTCCCTGCCAAAATTTTTCCCCCCAAATTCCCCCCCCCCCCCCCCGGGCCCCCAAAAAAAAAAACCCCAAACCCCCTTTCCCCCCTTTTTTTTGGGAAAATTTTTTTTAAAAAAAAAAAAAAAAAAACCCTTTTTCCCCAATTTTTTTTTTTTTTTTTCCCCCTTTTTTTTTTTTGGGGGGTTTTTTTAAAGGGGGGGGGGGGGCCGGGCCCCGGGGGGGGCCCCGGGGGGGGGGGGGAAAAAAAAAAAAACCCCAAAAAAAAATTTAAAACCCCCCCCCCCCCCAAAACAAAAAAAGAAAAAGAAAAAAAAAGAAAAAAAAAAAAAAAAAAAAAAAAAGCCGGGTTTTAAAAAAAAAACCCCGGGGGGGGGTTTGGGGGGGTTTGGGGGGGGGGGGGGGGGGGGTTTTTTTTTGGGGGGGGGGCCCCGGGTCCGGGGGTTTTTTTTTTCCCCCCCAAAAAAGGAAAATTTGGGGGGAAAAAAAAAAAACCCCCTTTTTTCCCCCTTTTTTTTTTTTTCCCCCCCTTCCCCCCCTTTTTTCCCCCCTTTTTTTCCC